>JAKSZT010054549.1:3694844-3878595 GCA_026826555.1 Tolypeutes matacus | reverse complement strand
GTGTGTGTGTGTGTGTGTGTGTGTGTGTGTGAGAGAGAGAGAGAGAGAGAGAGAGAGAGAGAGAGAGCGCGCGCAGCCGGAGGTTGTTTTTCCTTGGCTTGATCGTTATTCTTTTCCTTACAGCTACCACCTTAGATCTTGGCACAGGCCTGCAAAATACCTTCATCTAAATACTGTAACTCCTTTTAAGGAAAAATTTAAGAAGCACCTTTCTCCAAAAAGATCGGGGGGCGGGGGGATTGGTACTGGCTAGAGCCTCTACAAAAGTAGTTTCTGAAATTACCAAAATTTAATTTAATTTGTAACGTCTGCCTGAACCACTCCTCCATATTTGTTTAGCAGCTATTCCTGGATTTTTGTTTTCTGCTGCTTGATGGGTCTCCTTGTACCTAGAGTACGGTAAATAAACCAACCAAGAACAATAAATGTAAGTGGAAAGAGACTGCATTTGGATCCCTGCTCAAGGAGATGCAGCCTTCTTTCCTCTGATTCGGCTCAAAATGTAGGGCACAGGAATTTCACTGGAAAGTCGTGGATTTGTGGAGGCAGTTGTGCAATATTGCATATTTTCTGTGCAGCATGCACGAGAAAGTTGCAAATCTTCTCTGTAAGGGCAAAATAAGGCATCACTCTCGTTTCAACTTGTCTTTATAGATTGAGGGGGATTCCCCTCCCCCCAAAATAGCAATTGAACTAAATAGTTGTTACACAGTTGTCTCAAAACTGAACACTTTATTGCAATTAGGAACTTTACTATTATTTCACAAATACAGTTACTGAATTTAGATTATTAGAAACAAACAAAAAAGGCTATATATCAAGGTCACTGTTTGAAACAGGTACAGTGATCTCAGGTGTGACAATCCGATGGATTATAATTATGTGTGATTATTAATTATGGAGACTATTGATCTGTACCATTGCTGTTTAAGAAGGTAGAGCAGTATATTTTGTGTACTAGACTGACATGGAGTTAGTGTTTATTTCAATAAGATTTGCCATTTATTTTAGTTGTGCGGAAAACTCATATGATTATCCGATGTCACATAAATTGGTGTTACTTTATGGAATGTTTTCCAACAAGTTTCCTCTTTTTATATTTAATTTATTTTTATTTTTTGTTTGGCTCTAATTTTTTAAATATTTTTTTATTTTATTGAAGTATATCATTCATACATGAACATACTTCAACAATAAGTGTATAGTAAAAATTATGAAATTACAAAAGAACCAGGCATAATATCGTACAGGGGCCCCATACATCACCTCAGTATCAACACTTTGCATTGTTGTGAAACATTTGTTATAAACTATGCAGGAGCATCGTCAAAATAGTACTACTAACTATAGTCCAGATCTTACATTAGGTGTATTTTTTCCCCAACCCACCCTATTATTTTTTTATATATATTTTTATTGCAGAGGTTGTGAGTTTTTTGGCTTTAATTGCAATGGGTGGAATGAAAGTGATTCAAAAGCTGGCATTCTCCTAGTACAACCCTATCAAGGGAAAGTATTTGCCCACCATCCAACAAGCCTCTGAGGTGCACTTTAAGGAATTCAGAGTAATATCGTACAGATTTTACATACACCTTATTCATCACCGTGATATTGTAACAGTATTTATTATTCACAGGCGGTATATTCAGTGTACTCTGACACATTTTAAGCGAGACTTAAAAGTAGTAGAACCATTCCCTATATTCCAAGAGTTGACAGTAGTCATGGAAATTATATCCACAACTGCTCACCACAATTATTTTAGACCAGCTTAAGTACAGGTTCATGTTGGACGCCAACTTAGTTCACATGCCTACCTATAAATTCTCTGTAAGGGGAGCAGAAAACAGTCAGCTAATTCAAATACAAATATTCATGTCTTTTAGCCAAAAATTAACAGCCTCAAGATAAAATTGTTACAACTTGTTAGACACTAACGTGAATTTGTAGGTTGGAGGAGAAAAAAACATTCTTATGGGTTTTGCCAATGTTTTCGTCTTGATTAATTCCATTAAATAGATGACAAGATTCTTTGAAAATGTTTTGTTTCCAGGATATCATTAGGCACACTGTAAACTGTCCTTTAGTTCACAAATTGCAACCGTAACATTTTAAGGATACTTCTCAGTGAGCTGTGTAGCTCTATGTATAATGTTTTGATTCTTTTCTTGCAGTGCACAATGGCCACTCTTAAGGAAAAGCTGATTGCACCAGTTGCAGAAGAAGAGGCAGCAGTCCCAAACAATAAGATCACTATAGTGGGTGTGGGACAAGTTGGTATGGCATGTGCCATCAGCATTCTCGGAAAGGTACATTTCAAGAACACCTTCCATGATTGACAGTTCCAACATGTGTAGACAATCTCTTGAGGCGCTTCAGGGTTTTATTAGACTAGTAAAAGATTTTTTTTTCTGAATAATTTGAGGTAAGTTGCAGGCATTGTGACACTCCATCTTTAAATATGTGAACATGTATCTCCTGAGAGAATGGACTCTTCCTATATAACCTCAATAGACTTATTACACCCTCAGAACTTAGCATTGATGTAATGCCATTATCTAATATACAGCCTTCTCCATATTTAAAATTCTCCAGTTGTCCCAACAATGCCCTTTATAGCTATTTCCACGCCCACCTAAGAGCATATAGTCTTGTCATGCCTCTAGTCTTCAGTCTGGAGCTGTCACCCTTTCTTTGTCTCTCACATCACTGACAGTTTTGAAGAGTCCAGGTCAGTTTTTGTTAGAGAAAAATGGCACTCACTGGGATGCAGAGACTGATGGTTGCAGGCAGGAAGTTTATTGGGAAGCTCTCCCAACGAAGGGGTTCTGAAGAGAGACTTCAGCCCACCTGTGGAAGGTGGTGGATTTGAATTTATACTGTACATCCATGGGGGGTGGGGTGGGGTGGGGCCAAATGGCCAGGGCTTTAGGAGGTCTGGGAATGTGGGAGGGGTTGGAGAGGGAGTGATGGCCCTTATCTGCTCCATTTTGTCTATTCTTGGGAAGGGATGAGCTGCCCCTAGACTATGGCTTGCTCAGTCAGTTAGGTGGGTTATGGCTGGAGGCTGCCTTTCCTCAACCTGTGCCACAGGGGCATTGATGCACAGTCCTATGACCTGTCATTGCAAATGCTGTAAGGGGGAAACTAACAGTTTTCTAAAATGTCTCTCATTTTAGTTTGTCTGATGTTTTCTCATCATCAGGTTCAGGTTAACTGTTTGGGGTGGGATCACAACTAGGTGATGCCATGTCCTTGTGATGCATCACATCAGAGGCACAGGATGCTCCATATGCCCTGTTACTGGTGCCAGATTTCACCTCCTCATTAAAGTGGTGACTCCAAGATTGAAAACTTTCATATATACCCTTCACCTAGATTTACCTATTCTTAATGCCTTGTCATAGTCTTACCATGTTCAAAGTGTCTTAGTAACATGTTTCATTTAATATAGCAGCCTCAAGAGGGAACTAGAGGCAGAGTCTGTGGCTCTCTGTTGTCCACACAGGACTTTGTATTAAAAGCCATTTTTGTAATAGGTTAAACAAGGTTTCACCAGTGATATTCTTGGTTTCTGTCTGACCTTGCTCCTTAACAAGATTACTGCCTTGTGATTAATCTAAGCCTTGCTCTTTCAAGCAATTTAAAATATATTTACAACTTAAGTGAAATACACATGCAGTAAATCCATAGGCCATAAAATATGTGAAAAGAGGGGGAGATTTATTTAAGCCAAATAACAGCGGCAGTACTTAGGCACATGCTTTCTGTTTGTGCCTTTATGCTGGAGACTCTTCATCAGGGCAGAGGCAACTAAATTCAGTGCTACAATTATTTTTTTTTAAGTGTTGGATCCCTTCCTTCCTTGCCAGCTGTGTATGCATTTCTCAGGCCATTCTCTAACCCACTGAAATAGAGACAGGATCTGTGACCCTGTGACATCCTTTTCTACTTAAGCCCTAAGTTGCCTCACCCTGTTGACTTCAGCATCACACATGTGCTGTTACTAAAATTAGAATGAGGTTCCTAGTGCTCAGTACCTTGGCAAACTGTTCTGGCTATTATTAAGTTATATGGTGTTTTGTTTTGTTTTAATATATATTTTTTTGTTTTTAAAGAAGCTTTAGATTACATAAATGTTACATCAAAAATATAGGAGATGCCCATATACCCCTCCCCCTCCCACACTTTCCCCCATCAACAACATCCTTCATTAGTGTGGTACATTTGTTACAATTGATGAACACAGTGAAGCATTGTTACTAACCACGGACTATAGTTCACATTATAGTTTATACTTTGTCCCACACAATTTTATAGGTTTTGACAAAATGTTTAATGGCCTATATCCATCTTACAATGTCATGCAGGACAATTCCAATGTCCCCAAAATGCCCCCATATCACACCTATTCTTCCCTCTCCCTCCCCTCAGAACCTCTGGGGGCCACTGCCTTTATATCAGTGATAAAAGTTCTTCCATTGATCAATAATAAGTCTATAGTAGAATAATGATAAGTCTACTTTAGTCCATTGTTTACTCCCTAATCTGGAGGATTTGGGAATGGGGATGCCCGCTCAGCTTCAGATTGAGAGGGGACTTAGATCCCATGGGGCAGATGGATGGAACTATCTTGCTTGCAGTTGCAGATACTGTTTTTTGGGATGGGCATTGCCCATCATCATCCTTTTCTTAGTTGTTCTGGGTGAGTCCAATGAATTGGAGGGTAGGTATTGCAACTCTGCTGAGATTTGGGGCTCAACCGGCACACAAACAGACCAAAGATTTAAGTCTCTGGGACATATAACTAAGTATAGTGCTAATCATAGGTTCAAATAAAAGGGGCAGAAGAGCCATACATAGGGAAATTATAAATGAGTCTAACTCTGTTACATTGTGTTTTTTTTTTTAAAAACCTAAATGAGGATTTTGTGTGATCTTGTCAAAGGCTGTAAAGGAATAGAGTCGTTTTAAAGGTGTCAAACATGTAAATCTAATGCCAGCATTTGATGTAAAGGAAATGAGAAAATTTTTGTTAAATAAGCCCCAACTCACAAAATGGGCATTTCCTACATTTGCTTAGAACTAAGAACACCTTTGGTGACAGGGAAGCTGCAGTCGCAGAAGCCCTGGCGGGCAGCCTCTTCTAGCTCACTTCTTGAGGGGTGCCAGCTGCTGGGCTCCTGGACTCGGGGAACTGAGCTCATTGTGCATCCTGTGGGAGAACACCTGCGGGAAAGCACCTGCCGGAGCACGTCGAAGTGGCTCAGGTTTTCTCACTGGCTCTCACCTCCCTCTCTGATTTGTTCCCCTTTGCTGGCCAATGCCTTCCTGTTGCCCCAAGTTCTACCCTAGGCTGTCCCATCTTATCCTTCAAAGTGAACCCCATAATCTACCTTTCTTCCCTGCACCTGTGCAGTTGATTGTACCACTATCCTTGGAAGAAGTATACATTTTTAAGGTGCTCTAGCATTGGAGTACCATAGGAAGGTGATTATTTTGCTTGCGCCCCGCCCCCCAACATAAAGGCAAGTACTTTGTCGATGTTTCAATAGGAGAGAGAACCATTTTATAAAGAGCTGGTAAAACAGGAGCTTCCATACAGTAACTGACTTTCAAGCTGAAAAACTGTTTAGATGACTGTGGATTAACCCCCATACACATTCATTTTTACAGCAAGAAAAGATCAAGGAATTGAATGGACACACATGTATACTGAAAGGGACAATTCAGGCTTTGGGGCTTTTTACCTCCCACTGTTCATGTGTAGATTAAGAGAACATGTAAAATTTTGATGCTATATCAATATTAAATAGTATTTGCTTGGATATGGTTTTATTTTGGTGCAGGGGATGACAACTGGAATAGAAAAAGTTACATCAAAAATATAGGGGATTCCCATATACCCCCTCCCCCCTCCCATCTTCCCCTATTAATGACATCTTACATTAGTGTGTACATTTGTTACAATTGATGAACACATATCGAAGCATTGCTACAAAGCATGGCCTATAGTTTACACTATGGTTTACACTTTGCACACACCAAGACATTTTAGTTGATCCAGAGCCAACCTGAGGATTCCAAACTTGAATCAGGACTCCAGTTCCTACTCTAACGTGAACTCAAATTCTTGTCTATTTGAGATACTCTCAGATACCCTCCGTGTTGGGAGTGGCTTTAGAGATGCACACCCTTCCCAGGGTTCTTTCTGGATCTGAGTCTTCACCCCACTGCCCACCCATATGGTAACTGTGGCATAACTGTTGATCCAAATAGGTTTCATAAATAACTCACAGCTTAATTGAATCTTAGCTGAGTATTAAAAAATGAAGCTTGACTGGTGTCTTAAGTATTAATAGCTTAGGATTCAAGAATTTGTATCATGAAACTGTTAAAGGAGCGTGCCTGACTCCATGTTAAAATTCTCAAGGGTTTTATACATTTGATGCTTAGCTGTTAAAAAGTTCCCTTTGGAACAGATTGAGAGCTGAGGCATCCTTGAGCTGTTTAGGGTACTAACACCTGATTTGGGGTTTATATAGTCTCTGACAGATGAACTTGCCCTTGTGGATGTTTTGGAAGATAAACTCAAAGGAGAAATGATGGATTTGCAGCATGGAAGCTTATTTCTTCAGACACCTAAAATTGTGGCAGATAAAGGTACAGTAGTTTTTTTTTTTTTTTTTTTTTTTTCAGAACAAAAAAATATATTTGGAGTACATTTTAGATCACAACACACTGATTTTTTAACTAGGAAAAGTTGAAATTTTGGTATAGCTATTTCAGTAAACAATAAAATGTTCATGATCTGGTTTAGTAATTTCCTCAAAGACTGCAAAATTTTCATCTAGTTATAAAACAATTTTCTCTTTTCTCATTTTATAAAAAGATATTATTCATTTTCTATTCTACTCTACCTTTTGTTTCTAATATATCACTTTTACATTTCCTGGCTACAGGCCAGCTATTAAAAATGAGTTTGTTAGCCATGAACGATCATTGATGTAAGTCACTAAATGGCAAAAACAAATTGTGACTTTTACAGTTGTTGTGTTGTACCATCTTTCAGCCACAGGCCAATTTTCATCAATTTCTGGAGACCTGCTTTCTTCCCATTTTGCTACAAACGTGCAGGTAGCAAGTTAGCATTTTCAGAGTAGAAGTACATGTAAGAAATGATCATGTATGTCAGGTTCCATACCAGTTACCTTTATTTCCAAAACATGTTTTTTCTAAAATGAAAGTTTGTCTCTCTTTCTCTAAAAGATGTCTTGCTTTTCATATACCTGCCCATGTTCTGCTGAGTCTCCCAGGGTCTGCACAGACCTTCAAAATTTGGACACAACCTTCATGCCCACGTTTCAGCGTCCCCCTCTCCCGTCTCACTCCCTGATGTAAGATTAGTCGTCTCGACCTCATGAGTCTAGCGCTGGCAGGTTCTTCTCTTCCAGGTCAAATTCCTCCCCAAGGACAAATTCAGATATGACCTCCATAACCCACTTGCCCGTATAATTCCACAACATTTGTAACAAAACATTTTAGCATGTTGTGTCATGATTACTTGTTTACATGTATCTGAGAATGGGAATGTTTCAGATCCCCCAAAATATGTGAGTAGAAAGTAATTTGGGTTCTCTGAAGAAACTAAATAAATTCATGTTCTAACTGCCTCTGTGCAGTGCTCCTGCCACCCCAGTGTAGAAATGTGGGCATCCAAAATAAATTGTAACAATACTGCTACTAAAAGGAGCTGTTGTTTACTGAATTAACATTACAGGTGCTGTGTAAAGCATTTTTTCACTTTACCTCATCTCCACAACAACCCTGGATGGTGTAGCTACTCCATTTTAGGGAGAGAACCTTGACAAAGTATTGGTAACTGTCAAAAGCCACAAATTTCTATAAATTTACAACTGCTCTAATAAATTTAAATTAAAAAAATTTTAAAGTCTCAGCCAATACCTTTTTTTTCATTTTTAAAAATTTTGAATTTTTAATAAATTTTATCGATACCTATTCATAAAGCATACAATCCATCCAAAATCTGGTAGAATCACATCGTTTCTTGTGGGTTTTTTTGGGGGGGGATACCAGGCCCGGGGATTGAACTCGGGACCTCGTGTGTGGGAAGCCGGCACTCAACCACTGAGCCACATCAGCTCTCCTGAGTTGGTTTTTTTCATTTGTTTGCTGGTATACATTTCTTTGTTTTTAAGAGGCACCAGGAACTGAACCCAGAACCTCCCATATGGGAAGCAGGTGCTCAACAGCTTGAGCCACATCCGCTCCCTATTCACATAGTTTGAATTATGTGACTCAACCATAGCTATTGAGTCAAATGGATCACATCTATCCATTCATCATAATGTATGTATTTGGAAAGGACATACTTCCTTGAAGGAAATTAAAATCTGTAGAGAAACTCGTACTGCTCAACTGAATAAACTTCCTTAGAATATTTTGAGTATTAGAAATCTAAAGTTTTAGTTCCTAAGCAAGAACAAAGACTTTAGTGCCTTCCTTCCCCTTCACAGATTTAATTAACATTTCAAGTCTGAAAGTAACCTAAAATTGCTTTTTTTGTTGGAAGGCTGCCTGTTGGACTGTGGGCTTACTCACTGTTTGCTCTTCATTTTCCTATTAACAATTCATTGCCCTCTAAAGTCAATGTGGGAAACAGATGTGGCTCAAACGATTGGGCTCCCATCTACCATATAGGAGGTACAGGGTTCAATTCCCAGAGCCTCCTGGTAAAAGGCAAGCTGGCCCACGCGGAGAGACAATAAGAGACGCAGCAGACCAGGGAGCTGAGGTGGCACAAGAGATTGAGTTCCTCTCTCCCACTCCAGAAGGTCCCAGGATCGGTTCCCGGTGCTTCCTAAAGAGAAGACAAGCAGACACAGAAGAACACACAGAGAGCAGACAGCGAGCACAAAACAATGGCGGGGGAGCAAGGAGAGAAATAAATAAATCTTTAAAAATAAGTAAAGTCAATGGCATTCCATATTTGTTTAGTCAGAAAGGTAACTTGAGGCCTTTTTGTTTCTTTGATCCTTTCCCTGAGCCAGTTTTATGGTTGGATGGTTTCTGTGACGCTCAAAGAAGCCATTGGGGCAATGAACATCAAAACCTTCTAGTACAGCAGACTTGACTCCCATGCGAGTTCTCGAAGCTCATGAAGCTCATGAAGACCTGCGTTTCAAAGTCCCGTCTTCCCTCTCTTCCTCTAGACTACTCTGTGACGGCCAACTCCAAGGTGGTGGTGGTGACTGCAGGAGTCCGGCAGCAGGAGGGCGAGAGCCGCCTCAACCTCGTTCAGAGAAATGTTAATGTCTTCAAGTTCATCATTCCGCAGATCATCAAGTACAGCCCCGACTGCATCATCATTGTGGTTTCCAACCCAGGTAGTATACCTTCCAGCTCAGCTCTTCACTAGGATGTTTTGGGGTGGGTTTTTTGTTTGTTTGTGGAATTTTTAAAAATCCCTTCTGTTATTCACTAACTGAAGCAATTCACATGTCTTCGGTGATAGGTCACAGAAAAAGCAGTGTTTGCAAAACAAATGGCATTGCCCTGGGCCAAGCATTCAATCATGGGAGAGGAGTTTTATATAAAGCAACTTCCTGTTTCATCTGGGTTTGTTACAGAGCCTAAAGGCTTTGTAAAGATTATTCAGAGATAGAAAATGAAATATTCGAATGTGACTTCAATTCATAAGAAACATTTTAGCAGGTTTGACCTGTTTTCCCCAGAAGTTGCATTCTAATTTCCTTGTCTCTAAAACTTGGCATAATTGAGCAGATTGACTTTGAAAGACAGAGTTTGAGAAACCATTCAAGCAGTCTGTTTTAAATATAGAAGCATGCTAAAGTCAAATATTTTCTTAAATGCTTTTCTTGCTAAATCAACATTTGCAGAATAACACTAAAATATGGCATGAGAGAATTCTACTTCTTAAACCTAAATAGTTTAAATTCATTATTTCACATTTCATTTGTTTGTAATAGGCTGCCAAACTTACTGCTTATTGGTGAACATAAAAGATAGATTGATAAAATGGTAAAATTGATGGTCTCTGATACTTCACAGAGAGATTGTGACTAAGTCAGGGGAATCCTTATGAGTTAACTGAATATTGGGAGAGTTGGGAGCCAACAAGGACAGAGGTTATTTCAGTATTATTTTCTGCAAACCTGGATTGGGGTTTACTGAATAGCTAAATCTTAAATATAGAACTCCTAAAAATATATGTGACAGATAGCTATAGACCAAGAATGACAAATGGCTGGCACATATTCAGTTATTCCATTCTGTGCCTAAGGCACACTGATTATACAACTTTCCAGGTGTAGCTTCAAAGCCTCTTGCTCCAGTGAGTCATTCCCATTAAATCAAAGTTGGTAAGGAAGAGTTTACATAATACCCAGTCCAAAATGCCCTCCAAATATCTTAGGCAGAGTCTATATATGAGTGTGGAGGTGGAGAGTGTAAGATTGACTTCCAGTTCTTTGCCTTCCTTGGGTGTACATGTTTCCACTTTTTATAGCTTAGCTTTTAAATGCTGGGATCCTACCTGGACGAGCAAAAGTCTTACCTCAGTGAAGTCTCGAGGGTGTGCATGCCAGAGCAAAGGTTCTGTCATAGAGGCCTTTTCATTAAATAGAAAGAAATTGTAATGTTTTGTATTATAACAACATAATGAATAGTATTGCATGCCCAGGGAGAGTAAAAGCACTTCCTCTGGTAATTTAGTAACCAAATTTGGTTTATGATGGCAGTTGTTACAATCAAGGAATATTATAATTGGAAGGAAATTAAATGATAATCTGATTCAACTCTTCTTCCATTCTTTCTGCTTAAAATAAGCCAATTAATCTCTAAGGATCTTAAGTATTTTTTTTTTCTTATGTATTTTTGATGCAAGAAATTATGTAACTATAAAATCACAATATTGTACTTTTCATATTTTGCAACTTCCTTTTATAGAAGGCTTAAAAGTTTCTTCTTTTCTTCTCCCATCATCTCAAACTATGAAAGGTTAAAGTATTTACGTCTTTCTGGCCACATCCATTTGGGGAAGTGGGGGAGGAAGAAGGGAGGGCACCAACTAATTGGCAAAGCAGTTGGAGTCAGTTTTTAATTAGCATATATATATATTTTTAAATTTTTTTTTGAATTTTTAGTGGATATTCTAACATATGTTACCTGGAAATTAAGTGGATTACCCAAGCATCGTGTGTTTGGAAGTGGGTGCAATCTGGATTCTGCTAGATTCCGCTACCTTATGGCTGAAAAACTTGGCATTCATCCCAGCAGCTGCCATGGATGGATTTTGGGAGAACATGGCGACTCAAGTGGTAAAAAAAATTTTTTTTAATTTAAAAACTACCTGTGTACTTAATGGTATTGTTCTTGCCATTCTAAATTTTTTGTTTTATGTACTTTCACGTACTTCAAAAAAGTTGCATGAATCATACAGTTAATTCTCATATTCTCATTTGCTTTGTCATTACACTTGTCCTCTCTCTCATATCTGTCTATTGGTTGATTGCTCTATCTACACTTTCCCCCTGAACCCATCTCAGTGTGAACTGCAGTCATCCTGCCCTCTTCTCCATAAGCACGTCATGCTTATCAAAATCAGGAAATGTGCATTGATACTGTTACCGTAAGCTCGGCTGTTTGCAACAGAAGGGCCCGCCTGATCCAGAGCTACAAGGAGAAACATTTCTCTCAGTGAGAAGGTGATTTATTGCGAATGCACAAGAAAGGAACTGGGGGAGTCTTCCCCAAACCAGTGCAAAGTGAAAATGGGAGCTAGGGTTTTTATATGAAAAAGAAAAATAGAAAAGTGGTAGTTGAGAAGAAAAACAAGATAAAGAAAAACACAAGTGACGCCAGGGGTCCTGTGAGGAGGGTACGTGCAGTTTCTCAGTCCTGTGTTGTCTTCAGCACATCAACGTGTCCTTGGTTTCAGCAGCTGAAAAAACCACGGTTCAGACACTGCTGTACAGGCGCAAGGCCTTTACAGCTCCTTCTCAGCCAGCCGCCCAAGGATGTCAAGCTTTGTGTCTCTGAGGAAACTTAAACTTACACCATTGTCTGGTTTTGCTTTGAGATGTTACCTTATTCTTGTAAGCAAAACTGAGCAGGTCGGGTTTATATCTTTCAGGGAACTTAGGGCAAAGACTAAACTTCTAAAATTAGAGTAAGAGAAAACCAGCTCCATTAGTTTTAGAATTTTCAGAGCTGCTTTAGTGAAGAAACGTTAGTAAGCAGATTTTCCAGCTATCACTACAGTATTATCCAGTCCATAAGGCCCTCTAGAGTTTTTCCAGTTCAGGATCCAGTCCAGGATCACTGTTACATCAGCTGTCATGTCTTC
The DNA here is from genome assembly GCA_026826555.1 of Tolypeutes matacus. Classification (NCBI taxonomy): domain Eukaryota; kingdom Metazoa; phylum Chordata; class Mammalia; order Cingulata; family Chlamyphoridae; genus Tolypeutes; species Tolypeutes matacus. Next base: position 3,866,207 of record JAKSZT010054549.1, on the reverse strand, counting down.
TGAGTCTCCTTTAATCTGGAAGTTTATCTTTGTCTTTCAGGATCTTGTCATTTTTTGAAGAGTTAGGTGAGTTGTTTTTTTTTTTTTTTTTTTTTTTTTTTACCGGGAGGTCCCGAACCCAGGTCCCTCCATATGGGAGATGGATGCTCAACCATTTGAGCCACATCCGTCCCCCTAGGTGAGTTTTGTTGTAGAATATACATCAGTTTAGGTTTGTCTGATTGCTTCCCGTGGTTGAGTTATGTGCTGTTGACACAAACACCACAGAAGGGATGCCATGGCCTTCTCAGGGCATCCTAATCAAAAGCTCACCATGTCAGCAAGTCTCCTTATTGGTGATGTTAACTGTGATTACTTGTTTAAGACAGTGTTTGTTAGGTTCGTTAGTGAGGAGTGACAGTTTGGCCTTTGTAATTAATACATAATTTGTGGGTGGACACTTTGAGACTAGGTAAATATCTTTTTCCTAGTCTTTAGTATCCCTTGAGGATTCATGGTTGAATTAGTTACTACTGTAATGTTTGCCAGATTTTTTGAGCACCTCCTTGCTTTCTGGCACAATAGGATGCTCTAGGCTCATTTTGTATTTTCCCTTCCCCTGCCTTAGAATCATCTGTTTCTCCAGTGAGTCCTGTTTCCTTTTAGTGGAAAATAGTATTTGGAAACGAAGGTCCGGGGATAGTTATGCTCATTGCAACTGGTGTATCTTTGCTTCTAGGCCCTTTCAGTGGACAGAGCAATTATATCCATGGTATTTACTGAAGGAGGAGTGAATTGGGTAACAATAGCTTCTAAACAAGCTGTATCCATTATTCTATAGATAGACTTAGTCATACGTCTCAATAACTTTAGTAGTAAGAAATGGTAAATCTCTCAAATATTTTCTTCAGGAAGTAAGGATTAGTTGGGTATAAATTAGTCATTGTGAAAAAAAATTAAAATTAAATTGCACTATTTTATTTTGTAATACTGTTTTGAAACAATGAAAAAGTTTATTCTAAATGTTTATTTTAAATTATTGTCTCTTCATTTAAGTTAATCTTTCTGTCCCAATTTCATGTAAAATATTTATGAACAGTTTTGACTCTATTCAATAAATCAAAACCTACTTATTGAACTAAAATATATTGAATGAGTTCATGGTATACAGCTGTAATAACCCACAACATTTTACTGTTATTGCTATTAATAATATTTACTAAATAAATTTCTGCCCTGCAGTAAGCATGGGAGGCTATTTTCTCCCTTAAAAAAGTGTAAATTTTCTTTTGAATTCAATGGCAGTTTGTAATATGATTTTAGTACAGTTTAACTTGGCGTTATAAAAATTTGCCCTTACAATGATTGCATGATTTATTTGTGCTTTTCTATATAACATTGATTTTTTTTTTTCCCACACATTGTATCATTTCACCCAAGATTTTTTCATATGCAAAGCCTTGTCAGAATTTATAGTCAGGCAGCCCCCAGATTTTAAGCCCTTAACAAGATGTGTTACTTTGACAAGTTCTTAACATCTCTAAAGTTTTCTCATCTATAAAATGAGGATAATTATACTACCTGTATCTTCTATGAAGAGTATTTAGTGCAAGGCCTGGTGTATGGAAATAAATGTTAGCTATTACAATAATTATTAGTTATTATTAGTACTATAGATATGGAAGTGATATTACACATTCTTTAATTGAGGACTTGAGTTTAATGACGAAAATTTGAGGCCAAAGCAGATTAAGTGAGTTGTTGAAGGTCCTTCAGCTAGTTAGTGGCATAACTACAACTAGAACCATGCCTTCTGACTCCTGATCAGGAGTCACTCACTTCTGTATCACATTTTCCAGGACATCTTTCTTTTCCTATTTCCATATTGATTGGTATTGTCTATATGAAATGAACAAGAATTAAACAAGGGTCACAAAGACATGACTGTAGATTTCATAATTTTCATTTTTTTTTAAATGATGAAAAAACCCTAGTTTTCTCAAAATTAGCCTGAATTGGCAGAAATTGTGGACCCAAAGTGGGTCTTATTTGACCATGAAACAGCTTTGGCCTTCATAGCTGATTCTAGCCCCACTGGACTTTACTCCATGCCTTTGCTAATCTTTCCTGAATCTAGAATGCTCTCCAGAAGTCCATGAGGAACACAGGCTTATTTTTCAAGGTCTAGTCCAAATGCCTGTTTTTCGTAGCCTTTTCTGGTACTCTTTCCCCCTAGATTCAGTAGATCCTGATTTATGTTCTATTATACTCTCTCCAAACCTCTGTGATAGCATGTATTCCTTTGCTTTGGATTTCTTTACTTGTCTGTTTCTTTCAGTAGATTCTGACTTGTCCATGGCACAGAGAACATCTTTATTCATGTTTGTATCTCTAGGTCTTCAAAATAAACTTTTGGCCAGGCTGGGAATACTAAGGGGAGATACGAGGGTGGTTTGGGTTCAGGAAAGCCGCCAACAGATGCAGTCTGCTCCACACAGCACTGTTGTGCTGCTTTGCCTCTCGAGGCATTCTTGGAAGGAAATATTGCTTCCTGTTAAGACCAAAAATATTCACTGTGCACACAAGGCGTATCTTTCGAGAGGTAGCCTAAACTTGGGGCATTAGAGGATCTAGAGATAGACTATATTTGGGCCTTATTCTAGATTTTGTTTTGTTCATTAGAAGAAGAGTGCTTATATCCAGAAAAATGAGCAGGAGGAAAGTGGTTCCTTGAACCAAAAGTTTAGGGTCATCCCAAACTAGAGTCCCTCGTGAGTTTCACAAAACCAGGAGAAAGGCAAAGAATTTTGCATTCTCTTTATGACACAGCAATTCTACTTTGCAATGAAGTTATTGAAAGTTAAAAGGTCTGATGTGTGGCTTTTTCAAGGCAAGTACCAGCCTTTGGGGACTTACACTGGCCTCACTGCTCATTGGAGCAGTTCTACTGGGTATTCAGGTAGCTTGAATCAGGGATGAAATCAGAATGACAGAAGAAAAGACTTAAAATATATAGTGTCAGAAATATCTAAATTGTCGCCTTTTACAGTGGCTGTGTGGAGTGGAGTGAATGTGGCAGGAGTTTCTCTCCAGGAACTGAATCCCGACATGGGAACGGAAAATGACAGTGAAAATTGGAAGGAAGTGCATAAGATGGTGGTTGAAAGGTGAGTAGAAGGGGGATGGATTCAAGGCAGTTAATTTCATCTTTACATGGATAAAACTGTAAGCAATTTCCATGGCTGTCTCCTTGGGTAAACATATTCAGGTAAGTATAACAGCCATTAATTTTTGATACGGACAAAACTTCCGTACAATAACTGGTCAAACTCGCTGTAACAGTCCACCTAGGGAAATCAAATGTTTTCTTTCTGGAGAAATTCTATTGTAGAGGTAACAGGAATAAAACATGGAATTAATACGTGAGAAGGGCCTTCAAATTTCCTCATCAATATAAGGTTGACTTATTGAGAAATATACATATAGACACTATTATTTTCCATAATTGCCTAAAATAAATGCTTGCTGATACATTGCTGAAAGTGCTTAAACTGCTCTATTTATCTTTCCACACTCAAGATGTTGCCTTTCTAAAAACTACTTTTTTTTAGAGAAGTTGTAGGTTTATGGAAAAATCATGGAGAAAATAGAGTTCCCACATACCCCATTCCCACCCCACCCCCCACATGGTTAGCCCTATTGTTTTCCCTTTGAATTAGCAGGGTTACTTTGTTGCAATTGATGAAGTAATATTATTATAATTATACTATGAACTATAGTTCATGGTTTACATTCGGGTTCTCTGTTGTACAGTCTTATGGTTTGTTTTTTTAAAATTTGTATTCTAGTAAGTATTCTAGTAACATATATACAACCTAAAATGTCCCGTTAGCCAGGTTCAAAAATATAATACAATGATGTTAATTACATTCACAATGTTGTGCTGCCATCACTACCATCCATTACCAAAGCTTTCCATCACTCCAAACAGAAATTATGTACCAATTAAGCATTAGCTCCCCATTCCCTTACCCCCATCCCAGCCCCTGGTAGCCTGAATTTTAGTTTCTCACTCTGTGAATTTGCTTATTATAATTATTTCATACCAGTGAGATCATAAAATGTTTGTCCTTTTGTGTCTTGCTTATGATGTTTTCAAGGTTCATTCATGCTATTACATGGATCAGAACTTCTTTCCATTTTATAGCTGAATAATAGTCCATTGTATGTGTATGCCACATTTTGCTTATCCATTTATCCACTGATGGACACTTGGGTTGTTTCTACCTCTTGGGTATTTTGATCAATATTGCTATGAACATTGGTGTGCAAATATCTGAGTCCCCTCTTTGAATTCTTTTAGGTATATAAAATTGACATTCTAGTGTGCGTGGAGTGTTATTTCATTGAGGTTTGAGTTTGCATTTCCCTAATGGCAAATGATGTTGAGCATCTTTTCATGTGCTTATTTGCCATTTGTGTATCTTCTTTGGAGAAATGTCTATTCAAGTCCTTCTCACCTTTGTTTTTGAGGTATATAATTAGTGCTTAGAAAATTGCCAGGCCAGTCATTATCATCACTTTGCTCTTAAATTGGCTGCTCATAGTATTTTAAGTGATGATAGTAAGTGATTCCTCAGTATCAAGGTATGTGTTTTCCCTTAAATGTAAGGTCTTTTCTCTTTGTTTCCTGTTTGTAATATCTTTGTAGATATACATGTTTATGAATCAGTATGACTGGTTGGAAAAAGGACATTTTTACCATTCTTACTTTAAAAATATTTACTTAAAAGATAAGTTATTTATCAAAACATATAGTGCCTACCCTGTAGTGCTTACTTTTTATGCTTTAAGCATTTTACATAGATATTAACAGTTACAACAAACTTGAGAAGTAGATACTATTGTTGCCCCATTTTAGAGATAAGGACACTGAGACAAAAAGTAGTGAAATAACTTGCCCAGGATTACAAAGAAAGAGCAGGAGTCAAACCCAGGCAGTCTGGTTTCATTGACTGTTTAACCTGACTTCAATGATCTCATTGATAATTTTTTTCCTTAGTGCCTATGAAGTCATCAAGCTAAAAGGATATACCAACTGGGCTATTGGATTAAGTGTGGCTGATCTGATTGAATCCCTCTTCAAAAATCTATCCAGGATTCATCCAGTGTCAACAATGGTGAAGGTAAGATTAATTGTTAAAAATATAGTATGATTTCTAGCATTGTATTTCTTATACAATGAAAGGAAGATGAAAAGAAACATTGGAAAATGAATATTTTTTTGTGAGCTAAACAATAAATATAGCAATTGTGTTTAAAAATTTTATTCCATTATTTTGTAGCTTGAATATACTAAAAAGTAGGAGTAAGTAAAATTTATAAAATCCTGATCTGTAATTCTTTCTATTCTATACTCAGTGTTGCACATAAAACTCTCCCTTAGCCAACAGACTGTCTGGGACAACAAAAGCACAAACCTTATAGAGGCTAAGACATCTAATAAATTTTTATAGTTTTCCCTTATTGAATGTGGTAAATTAGATACTATCTTTGAAATTTATTCAGCACATCCTCAAAATAATATGACCATTTGAATATGTTTAATAGAGTTTAATTTCAAATTGGTATATGAAAGTAGATTGCTTTTGATATTTTACCTGCTAACTTAGCAAATTTAGTTCCATTCTAAACCTATGTGACAAAAACAAAACAATTTAGTAGAGGTTAATTATATTTTAAACAAAATTAAAATTTTGTTAATTTTGAAATTTGTTTAAGACAACTGGCTCATTTTCCATTAGTCTATAGCAGGGGGAGCAAAAATGGGGGGGAATGCAATAGAGTAAAAGAATATAGGGGAGACTTCCAGGAAGATGGTGGACTAGTAAGACACGGGAATCTCTTCTCCAGAAAAATAGCTAGAGGACAAGCTGAAACAGCCCCGAAAAAGATCTTCTAGGGTTTAGGATAGCAGGTGAAGGCTGCACACCACCCAGAAGAGAGAGGGACAGAAGAGGGAAATCGCGACTACAGAACTGTGAGTTGCAAGTAGCAGCTTCTGCTGCTGCCGGCACCCTCCCCCACACTCTTCAGAATTCTCGGGCCCCTGGGCCTGCGACCACAGACAAAGGGGGCTTCAGGGATCAGCCACTCCCGGAAAGGGGAGAGAGAGGGACACAGCCTTAGGCTGACTCAGGTTCTGACCTAAAATTTGGGCTGCAGAGCCCCACGGACCCTTCCACACAGCGGTTTGCCCTGGGAGCCTAGAAAGGACTGGAGAAATCCGACCCTCGCAACCTCCCTCTCTTCTAGCCTGGACTAATTGTTGAGGACACCACGGGAGAGGGGAGAGAGAGCCTGGGGCTGACCCTGCTTTGGACTCCCAGGTTTGGTCTGCCCTGTCCCGAGAGCCCTTCCAGGCTGGGTGGGGCTGCGCCATTATTTGCCTTGGAGCCTGCAAGGGGCTAAAGAAATACAAACCTCCCAATCTCCTCCTCTACTAACAGGGACTGAACGTTGAGGATTCAGAAGGGAGTGGAAATATTTCCTAGCTGGGAAAAGGGGGGCGCTACGAGAGAAGTCTGGAGAACTGTCTCAGAAAGTTTGAATCACAGGGCTCTTAGCCCCCAGACAGGAAGCTCTATCACATTGATTTGGTCTGTGTCACAACAAATATGCTCCGACCAGGCATTGAATTGAGAGCAGCCAACAAGCGCCATCTCCTGGCAGACCAAGGAAGTGCACATAAGAAAATTAATAAGTAGGAGAGGCTCTTCCTGGCCTCTATAGCCTCCCTGCCCAAGGCCCTAGGAAACGACTCTACAACCAATTACTGGGTCCAGTGCCCAGTTTTGAGCAACCAGCAGAACAATCCTAACTATCAAGGTTGAGCCAAAAATCAAAGAGCGGTGGTAACTCACAGCCTCCTGCCACTAAAACCCCATAAAAGAGAAAGAGATAGAGCATCTAAGTAAAATACAAACCAACCAGATGCCTAAGCACCAGCAAAAAATTATGGGCCATACTAAGAAAATAGAAGACATGGCCCAAGAAAAGGAATTCAGCAAAGTCCCAGAAGAGATGCAGAATTTGAGAGAACTAATCAGTGAGATGAGCACACAATTCCAAAATCAAATTAATGAGATGAAAGAGAATATAGTTAAAGAGATCAATGACATCAAGAAGTCATTGCGCGAACGTAAAGAAGAATTTGAAATCATGAACAGAAAAGTAACGGAGTTCATGGGGATGAAAGACACAATAGGTGAAGTAAAAAATACATTTGAAGCATACAACAGCAGACTCGAAATGATAGAAGAAAGAATAAGTGATACTGAAGACAGAGCAGCTAAAATTGAAGAGAGAAAAGAACAGAGAGAGAAAAGAATGGAAAAAATTGAGCAGGGGCTCAGAGAGTTGAATGACAACACAAAACACAAGAACATACATGTCTTGGGAGTTCCAGAAGGAGAAAAGAAAGGAAAAGGGGCAGAAAGAGTATTTGAGGAAATAATAGCTGAAAATTTCCCAACTCTCACGAAAGAAATGAACTTACATGTCCAAGAAGCACACCGTACCCCAATAAGAATAAATCCAAATAGACCTACGCCAAGACACATATTATTCAGAATGTCAAATGTAAAAGATAAAGAGAGAATTCTCAGAGCAGCAAGAGAGAAGCAAACGATCACGTACAAAGGACGTCCAGTAAGACTTTGTGCAGATTTCTCTTCAGAAACCATGGAGGCGAGAAGACAGTGGTATGATACAATTAGGAAACTGAAAGAAAAACTGCCAGCCGAGAATTCTTTATCCAGCAAAACTGTCCTTCAAATATGAAGGTGAGTATAAAGTATTCACAAACAAACAGAAACTAAGAGAGTTTGCAAAAAAGAATCCACCTTTGCAGGAAATATTAAAGGAAGCCTTAGAACCTGAAAGAAAAAGACAGGAGAGAGAGGCTTGGAGGAGAGTATAGAAGAAAGAAAAGCAGAAAGGATAACCAAAAGAGTAAAAAGAGAGACAAAAACAAGATGACATATGAAAACCAAAGAATACAATAGTTGAAATAAATAGTGCATTTTCAGTAATATCATTGAATGTGAATGGATTAAATTCCCCAATCAAAAGACACAGGCTGACAGAATGGATAAAAAAACATGAGCCATCCATATGCTGCTTACAAGAAACTCACCTCAGACCCAGGGATACAAGCCGTCTGAAAGTAAAAGGTTGGAAAAAGATACTCCACGTGAATAGTAAACAGAAAAGAGCAGGGGTAGCTATACTAATATCAGACAAAACAGACTTTAAATGCAAAAAAGTGATAAGAGATACGGAAGGCCATTATATATTAATAAAAGGGACGATCCTCCAGGAAGATATAACAGTCATAAATATCTACGCACCTAACCAGGGTGCACCAAAATATTTGAGACAAACTCTGGCAAAACTGAAGGGAGAAATAGACATTTCTACAATAATCGTCGGAGATTTCAACATCCCTCTCACATCATTAGATAGAACAACTAGACAGAAGATCAACAAGGAAACAGAGAACTTGAACAATATGATAAACAAGTTAGACCTAACAGACATATACAGAACACTGCATCCAAACTCAGCGGGTTATACATTCTTCTCAAGTGCCCATGGATCTTTCTCCAGGATAGACCACATGTTAGGTCACAATGAAGCTCTCAATAAATATAAAAAGATTGAAATTATACAAAGCACCTTCTCAGATCTTAATGGAATGAAACTAGAAATCAATAACAGACAGGAAAAAAGGAAATTTGCAAATGTGTGGAGACTGAACAACACACTCCTAAATATTCCGTGGGTCAAAGAAGAAATTGCAAGTGAAATCAGTAAATATATTGAGACAAATGAAAATGAGAACACAACATATCAAAACTTATGGGATACAGCAAAGGTAGTCTTGAGAGGGAAACTTATAGCCCTAAATGCCTATATTAAGAAACAAGAAAGAGCTAAACTCAAAGATTTAACTGAACAACTTGAGAAACTAGAAAAAGAACAGCAAACCAATCCCAAAGCAAAAAGAAGGAAAGAAATAATAAAGATTAGAGTGGAAATAAATGAAAATGAGAACAGAAAAGCAATAGAGAATATCAACAAAACCAAAAGCTGGTTCTTTCAGAAGATCAATAAAATTGACAAACCCCTCGCTAGACTAACAAAGAAAAAAAGAGAGAAGATGCAAATAAATACAATCAGAAATGAAAGGGGGGGAATTACAAATGACCTCACAGAAATAAAAAGAATCATAAGAGGATATTATGAGAAACTATATGCCAACAAACTAGACAACCTGGATGAAATGGACAAATTTCTAGAAACTCATAACCAACCTACACTGACACAACAAGAAATACAAGAACTTAACAAACCAATCACAATTAAGGAGATTGAATCCGTCATCAAAAATCTCCCAGCAAAGAAAAGTCCAGGACCAGATGGCTTCACAGGTGAGTTCTACCAAGCATTTCTAAAAGAATTAACACCAATCCTGTTTAAACTCTTCCAAAAAATTGAAGAGGAGGGAAAATTACCCAACACATTTTATGAAGCCAACATCACCCTAATACCAAAGCCAGATAAAGAAAAGAAAATTACAGACCAATCTCTCTCATGAACATAGATGCAAAAATTCTCAACAAAATACTTGCAAATTGAATCCAACAGCATATCAAAAGACTTATACATCACGATCAGGTGGGATTTATTCCTGGTATGCAAGGCTGGTTCAACATAAGAAAATCAATCAATGTAATACACCACATTAACAAATTGAAGGAAAAAAACCACATGATGATCTCAATAGATGCAGAAAAGGCATTTGACAAAATCCAACATCCTTTTTTGATAAAAATACTTCAAAAGATAGGAATAAAAGGAAAATTTCTCAATATGATAAAAGGCATATATGAAAAACCCACAGCCAACATCATACTCAATGGGGAAAGGTTGAAAGCTTTTCCCCTAAGATCAGGAACAAGACAAGGATGCCCACTGTCACCATTGTTATTCCACATTGCACTAAAAGTTCTAGCTAGGGCAATTAGACAAGACAAAAAAATTAAAGGCGTCCAAATAGGAAAAGAGGAAGTAAAACTCTCACTGTTTGCGGATGACATGATCCTGTATTTAGAAAATCCTGAAGTATCCACAACAAAGCTACTTGAACTAATAAATGAGTTCAGCAAAGTGGCAGGATATAAGATCAACACGCAAAAATCAGTAATGTTTTTGTACACTAGTACTGAACAATCTGAGGAGGAAATCAGGAGGAAAATTCCATTTTCAATAGCAACAAAAAGACTCAAATACCTAGGAGTTAATTTAACCAAGGAAGTACAGGACCTATATGCAGAAAACTACAAAACAATACTAAAAGAAATTTAAAAAGACCTAAACAAATGGAAAGACATTCTGTGTTCATGGATTGGAAAAATAAACATAGTGAAGATGTCAATCTTGCCCAAACTGATTTATAGATTCAATGCAATACCAATCAAAATCCCAACAGCTTACTTTACAGAATTAGAGAAGGCAATTACCAAATTCATCTGGAAGGGTAAGTGCACCCGAATAGCTAAAAGTATTCCAAGAAAGAAGAGCAGTGTGGGAGGAATTTCGCTGCCTGACCTTGAAACATATTACAAAGCTACAGTGGTCAAAACAGCATGGTACTGGCATAAAGATAGACATATCGATCAGTGGAATAGAATTGAGAATCCAGAAATAAACCCTCACCTATACAGTCAACTGGTTTTTGACAAACCTACCAAGCCCACACTGATGGGGAAAAACAGTCTCTTCAACAAATGGTGTTGGAAGAACTGGATATCTATAACCAAAAGAATGAAAGAGGACCCCTATCTCACCCCCTATACAAGAATCAACTCAAAATGGATCAAAGATCTAAATATAAAAGCCAGGACCATAAAACTACTAGAAGAAAATGTAGGGAAACATCTTCAAGACCTTGTAGTAGGTGGTGGTTTCTTGGACCTCACACCCAAAGCACATGCAACAAAAGAAAAATTAGATAAATGGGACCTCCTCAAAATTAAACACTTTTGCACCTCACAGGACTTTGTCAGAAGGGTGAAAAGGCAGCCAACTCAATGGGAAAAAATATTTGGAAATCACATATCTGATAAGGGTTTAATATCCAGGATATATAAAGAGATGTTACAACTCAACAAGAAAAAGACAAATGACCCAATTAAAAAATGGGCCAAAGACTTGAATAGACATTTCTCCGAAAAAGAAATACAAATGGCAGAAAAATACATGAAGAAATGCTCAACATCACTCATGATTAGGGAAATGCAAATCAAAACTACAATGAGATATCATTTCACACCTATCAGAATGGCCACTATTAAAAAGGCAGAGAACTACAAGTGTTGGAGAGGATGTGGAGAGATAGGAACACTTCTTCACTGTTAGTGGGAATGCAGGATGGTACAACCACTATGGAGGACTGTTTGGCAGTTCCTAAAGAAGTTGAATATAGACTTGCCATGTGACCCTGCAATACCACTACTGGTTATATACCCAGAAGAACTGAGAGCAGTGACACCAACAGACATCTGCACACCGATGTTCATAGCCACATTATTCACCATTGCCAAAAGTTGGAAACAACCCAGGTGTCCATCAACAGATGAATGGATAAACAAACTGTGGTCTATTCACACGATGGAATATTATGCAGCTGTAAGAAGAAATGAAATCAAAGCATATGGCAACATGGATGAACCTGGAGGACATTATGTTGAGTGAAGCAAGACAGACACAAAAGGACAAATACTGTATGAATGCATTACTATGAACCAAATATATTGTGTATTATATTGTTTGATTCACACACATACACACACACACACACACACACAAAGAATATAGGGGAGCTGGGATAGCTCAGTGGTTGAGTGCCTGCTTTGCAACTATAAGGTACCAAGTTCAATCCCCAATACCTCCTAAAAAAATAAAAGACAAGATGCATATGGAAGTATTTGAAGGTAAAACATGATGTCAAGTGTCAGTTTTAAAATATTATGGCAAAATTTTTAAAAGTATGGCAAAAATTGGATAATTGCTGTCTCAGGATACATATATAGAAATTTATTCTCTACTTTTGTGTGGGTATAACAATTTTTACAATTAAAAATTTTCAATTCCAGTAAAGTAACTTTTAATATAATTATATAATCTAATTATTTAGCTAAACTGACCCCATGAATCAACTACTTTATAAAAAGTGGTAAAGAGTTTGGAAATTATACTAGTTTTTCAGCAACTTTTTGAGAGTTGGGGCAAGCTTTTTTTTTTTTTTTTTTTTAATGGCTCCAACTATTATTCAGGACCATGTAGGTTGTCTACCATCTTAGATTCCCAACATTACTAAAGAGCTTTACAAATACGCAGAATAATGAATGATATGTTGATGGGAAACTAGCATTTCCAAAAAGTAATTTATTGAAATGAGAACCACATTTGAATGCAATTTAATTTGATGACATAATAACACATTTCACTACAGTCTAAGTATAATATGTATCAGTAAGTATAACATTCAGTATTTATTATTTTCTTATAAATAACCTAGTTTCATCATAGTGCATATTTGCATACTCTCTATAAAATTTAATTCAAAACATAAGTATTGGGAAAATATGGGCCAAGGTGTGATGAAAATTAAAGAGTGAGTTTGTGTTTATCAAATTTCCTACAATTCTCTGCTTAAACTTAGGACCCACTGACTGCTCCCACCTCTGGTCTAATTTCTTAACCTAAATGCTTTTCTTGCTTCTGGCAGGGGATGTATGGCATTGAGAACGAAGTCTTCTTGAGCCTTCCATGTATCCTGAATGCTCGGGGACTGACCAGTGTTATCAACCAGAAGCTGAAAGATGATGAAGTCGCTCAACTCAAGAAGAGTGCAGATACCCTCTGGGACATCCAGAAGGATCTAAAAGACCTGTGACATCTGAGTTCTAGGCTGTAGAAATTTAAAATCTACAATGTGATTAACTTTGAGCCATTAGTTTTTGTCCATGCACATGGATCACAGTTTGCTTTTAATCTTCCTAAATATGTGAATTTGGGCCCATAGAATCAAAGCAAATGCTTGGCTTAATGCTTGCAGTATGAGCCCTTGAACAAATAAAATTAACTCTCATAGTGTGCTTCTGTTTCTGAGATGACTAATGATTTCTGGAAGGTTTCAGTCAGTCTTGCTTTCAGATAAATATTCCCACACAAACTGCCCTACATTCCAATATTTTCTACACTCCTCCCTCTAAGCAGCACAAGCTTTTTTTTTTTTTGTCAGGATGTTTGGCATGATTTTTGTGGAATATGGTTTCTGGTTTTGTTTTTTTTTTTTTTTTTAATGTTAAATTACGTTTTGAAATAATTTCAAACAAGTTGCAAGAATAATAGAGTTCCAATATACCCCCTACCCAGATACCCAGGTTTATATGGTAACCATATTAGGGTGCAACTGAAGAAGGAACTGTGGCCGGCAGATGGCATTTACAAGCAAGTCCATTTTCATTCCCTTAAGAGAGAAACCCTAAAAGGGAGCTTTCTAAAATTGGAATTAACTTCCTTTAGAAGTGGCAAGGAAAATGAAAGTTTAGGCTGAATTCTTCAGACCCAGGCTATCAGGAGGCAGCATAATATGGGGAGCAGAAGGGGGACATGCCTAGAGTTCTGTCCTTATCCTCCTGCCCTTCATTCTCCACCTGCAGCACTTGCTGAAGTCTAAGCTCAAGGGCTGCTGCTGGGAAATCACCTGGGCTGCCCTCCTGGGTTCTTTCACCTGCCCTCTGCTCCATATGAGCTCCCCACTTCTTATAGGATTGAATCATTTATGAAAAGAGTGAGCTGTATATATAACTATCTTCTGCTTACTTTTTTTTTTTTTTTTTTGTACTTCCAGCCCTTAGCATAGAAGTTAGTGAATATTTGTTGTTTTTAAGTATTTACTAAGCACTTAAACACAGCAACTGCAGGTTACCTGACCTTACTGTTCATCCCCCTAAGAATCCAGGACTTACGCTGAGCCTGTGGCAGCTCAAAAAAGACTGCATTTCCTAGACGATGGGACTAGTTGTGACCAAGAGACTAAGTTCTAGCCAATGAGATGCAAGTGGATTCTTTGTGTGGCACTTCCAAGAAGTCTCTAAAAGTAAGAGCAGCCCTTTCTCATTATTCAGCTGATTGGAACGAAGCTGGGCTTGCTGGAGCCTTATCAGCTGCCCAGGACCATAAACAAAGGCAAAAACCCTTGGGATGGGCTGAATTGAGAGCTGGGAGCAGCCTGGTCCTTGGTTTTCATGGAGGGGCTGTACCAGCTAGGGACTGCCTGCTTGCTTCCAAGTTGCATTTACATTACAAAGAAAGAAACTTCCACCACTGTTATTTCAGGTATCTGTCTTAGCCAAATCTAATTCTATGGGACACACGCTATAAGACTTCACTGGGAATGACAAACCATAAAAAAAAAAAAAAAAAAATACCTATTAGCAAATAACATTTTTTTATCCAATTGTGGAGATACATGTGAATGATTAATAACAAACAGCTATAAAATGAAGCAGAAAAATGAGTCTTCACATATTCAGTTGAAGCACTTTATTTTCTGGGAAACATGGAAAATGGAACTGCTAACATTCCCTAGGAACAGAGTAGAAATGCAATAGGGAAGCAGCTGTGGCTCAGTTGGGCTCCTGTTTGCTATATGGGAGGCCCGGGGTTCGATTCCTGGGGCCTCCTGGTGAAGACCAGCTGGCCTGCGTGGTGTGGTGAGCTGACGCGGTGAGCTGATGGCCCGCGCGGCGCGGTGGGCTGGTGCAGCAAGATGATGCAACAAAGGGAGACAAGCAGACAAGGAAGAGCACAGAGCAAATGGACACAGCAAGCACAAGCAGCAGTGGGGGGGGGGATAAATAAAAAAAAGAAATGCAATATAACATGGTAAGTTAATATACGGATTCACATATTCCATGAGTCAATATGCAAAACGTAGGAAACACTCCATTTAGGACTGATACGGACAGTTTATACATAAGGTAATTTTATCTCGTATCATTTTAGAATTGTGAGTGACTTTTGCCCAAGCTCTTTTACAGAAGAGAAATAGACCAAATACTGGTTTGATTTCCCTAAATGCAACCCAGCTAGTTTGAGGCTCTATTGGTTTAGTATTTCTTCAAACTAGCTTAAACATCAACAAAAAAAAAAGGAGGGGGAAGGCTGATGGTGGTTGTGGCAATTTATTGCTGCACCTCCCTGAATAATCCTGAGGTGGAACTGAAATCAAGTAAGACTATATTTAGGGCCAAAAAATAAAAAGGCACTAGGATTATAAAGTTTTTCTCCAGCTCTCCTGTGTGGAGAAGGTTCCCAGGTTTTCTGTGGTGGCAAGCTGCCGTCTCAGAAAACTGAGTGCACTGTTGTCCTAGAAACTCCAGAAAATATCTCACTGTGTCTATTGACTGTCATTGAATCAAATGCCCATCCTTGAACTGGTTGCTGTGGCCTGGGAAGTGCAGTGCCCATATTGGCTAACGACTCGGAACCAAAGGCCGTGAATTGACGGTGGTAGAGGGGATAATCCCAGAAGAAATTTAAGGTATTTCCAGGCATTGGGGGAAATAGATGCTCGGAGTTAAAAACACGTTTTCTCTCTTGGCCGAGCTTTAATCAGAATCCTCCCATCCCTCCCCCAAGCCGTGATCCTTTCCACTACTGCACTTTACTGTGTGGTATTACAGTCCTCCGGCAACCAGGTTAATAAAAGCCTTATTCTGGATGCTGCCTTTGTGAGGTTTAATACAAAGCCGATTCTAGATTCTTCCTTAGTGAAGTTTTCAGGTCCAATGAGGGCCTTCTGGGGAAAACCCACTCCCTTTAGCATGCTCGGACCTGACTCAACCAGCCTCCTGTTTTTACTGGAGCTCCCGCGTAGAAATGCTTGTCATTGCATTAGAAAACTGAGAGGTCAGTGGAAAGCAGGAACCCTGTCCCAGTTCTGGAGCCAGTAGGTCTACGTGAATAAAATTAAGCAGAGGATTAAAGAGGAAGCCCCACCACCATCAACTAGACAATAAACAAATGGCAGCTTAGAGTCTGCTTGATACAAGTAACTCTTTCAGTTGCTATGGTAGAAAGAAGATATAGTCCATGCATTCAGAGAAACAAAACACCAAGCTGTGGCTGCAGGACATTTATATGCTGCCCAGAGCACTGCACAGGGTCCAAACAACATACTTTCAGAATTACCACTCTTCTCCCAATCCACGTAAGCAGAATGTCAGTTGCACTAAAGTTAAAATGTGAATAAAGACAAATGAGATGACATGTGGAAAAGGACTTTATAAACTGCAAAGCCCAATGTACATACATTATTATTATAAAAACCAGTACAGTGGTAAAATCCCAAGTACCATGACAGTTATGAAAAGAGGTAAATTTTGTAGACTAAGAGACACTTTGTGCAGAAAACATGATTTAGATAAGTGGAAAATGATCATCAATAGCCCAACAGCGTGACAGGGGCAAAAATGCTGTGTACATGACTCATACCTTAAACCAACACAATTCCTAAATGGAGCAAGGATTTAAATGCAGAAGAAAATAAAATAAAGCATGGGACATTCTTTTATAACTTTGGAGTTGGAAGGAACTTTCTAAGACTCCAAATCTAGAGCCATTAAAGAAAACACTGATTCCATTCAATCACAGGGGGAAAAAAGTGCTTGCATGGAAAAAACAGCAGCTTAAGCAAAGTCAAAAGACAGCAATGACCTGGAGGGGAAATATTAGCTCAGATCACAGGCAAAGGGTGAATCTCCCTAATGAATAGAGAGTTCTTAGAAATTTATCCAAAAAACCGTTGGAAAAATAATCAAAGGTATATGAGTACACATTTCACAAAAAGGGAAGCAAATGGTTATTAAATGCATGGAAAGGTCCTTGACTTCATTCATAAGAAATGCAATTCTAAATACCATTTTTCACCTAAGAAAACAGGAAAAATCCAAACGTTTTATCACATATTCTGTCAGCATGGCTTGGGAAAATGGAACTAGCATGTATTAGAAAGAGCATAAATCAGTAAAACCCTTATGAAGGGCAGTTAAGCAACAGCCATAAGAATTGCAAAAGCATATGCCTTTTGACTCAGAAATTCCATTTTTGGAAATTTATCTTACAGACAAACTAACACAAGAACAAAATGATATATGTTCTAGTTTATTCAGTCAGTATTGTTTGTGCTAGCAAAAGATAGGAAACAACCGAAATGTCCATAAATAGAGGTGTTAAATAAATTATTTTTTCATTATAATGAAATATTATATTTCCTTGTATAAAAGCAAGAGCACACTTTCTACATGCCAATATAGAAAGATATATCAGTAAGTGCAAAGAGTAACGTGTTTGACAGCATATATAATGCTATCTTTTCTGCAAAAATTGTGAACACAATTATCAGTACTGAAACACATATCTGAATATGATTTAAATGGGAAATGTTAGAATATATATGGTAACAATAAACATTTTTTTAAAATCCAGGAAACTATACCACACAGTGAACCCTAAGTTAAACCATGGACTTTAATTAATAGTGCAATTATAAAAATGTACTGTGATCCATTGTAATAGATGCTCAACACCAGTGCAAGGTGTTAACAAAGTGGTATATGAGAATCCTGTATTTTATGTGTGATTGTTCTGTAAACCCACAACTTCTCTAATAAAGGACAAAAAAAATAGAAGCCACAGATATTTTGCTAGAGGACTTCGAAAATAGGAGAAATCCTGATCCTTTGCAATTGGAAATAGGAAATGAATTCTCTTGTAGCTCCTAGGTTTGCCTTCCTAACCATGTATCAGAGCCAAGTTTAACTTGTGGGGCCTTGAAAATCTACATAAAGAAGTAGGACTGTCTTCAGAAAGCAATGAAAAGCCAAGGATAGCTTTGGTGGCATGTTTTACACCTAATCATCATCATCGAGGGACGGGAAGGAAGCAAGGTCCCCTGACATTACTCCAAAGAATGTATGTCTGCTTTAATGACGGCTACAGGGGCTGCCATTTACATACATGTCAACAAATAAAACACACACACCAGGAAAAAAAAAATGAGAGGAGAAAAGGAACATATTTTATATTCATTGTATATGCATTCAGAGACTATAAGGCTCAAAAAAAATAAAAAACAAAGAAACGAAACAACAAATAAACTATGTACCCTTCCTTTCAAAGCCAAAAATAATGACATTTAAATTTTCAGAAATTCCAATAGATTAATTTAGTCTTTTTTTTTGTTTAGGAGGAGCAGGGTATTGAACACGGGACCTGGTGTATGGGAAGCGGGCATTCAAACCACTGAGCTACACTGCTCCCCTTGGTTTTGTCTTATTTCATTGTTTTCAGTCGCCTACCTTGTGGAAAAAGAACAAAAAAAATACACTTTTTTTTTTTCATTTTAAAGAAAGTGTCCTTTGCAAATATTCTGAACGTTCTAGAGATTTTTTTTTTTTTTTTTTTAATGCTCTTGCTTAGGTCACAAAGTAAAGCAATTCATGTCATCAGGTCATTTGATAAGAAGAACTATTTGTTATTGTTTATAGAAGTCAGAGTTTGCAAAGCTTCTTTTCAAAATCTAGTCATTTTCTCTTGGGACAATTTGAGATTCTTTAAATGACACACTCGTGAAAGCAGTCAATTCTCTTTGTCTTTTCAAGCCTGTGGAACATGCTGTTCCTGAATAAACTTTGTGTTTCAGGATAATCTAAATCTAACATTAAGACATGAATTCCCTTATCTAGTTTATTAGTTTGAAGTCCACTGAAGCAACAATGGAAGAACCACCATTCTCTTTCACTTGCTTTATTTTTCACTTTTTCTTCTGCATAGTGGTATTCCACCAGCAGGGGGCCCCACCCCACCTCCTCACGGGGACGGGGGGCACTGAGGGCCTCCCACTTATTCTACACCCCACCATTTTCTTCAGATGTCCTATATTTCTTTGTTGGTGCTCAGCTAATAGAGGACAGGCTTTACAACACCAAAACTAACCAATTTAGCTGGGCCCTCTGGAGGAAAAACAATTTTTTTACATCACTAGAGAACAGATTTAATTAATTCATTTTGAAACAACCAAGAGATTTCATTATTAGGAACTAGGGAAGAGCAGACATATAGAGTGATAAGAGTATTCTGAGTTTGGTTTTGGGTGAAAAGAACTAAGAAATACAGAAAATCCCTGAAGGTTAGAAGGGTTATGTGATACAGGAGATTTTTTTCTCTTAAGTGAAAAAAAAAAAAATCACTCAAAAGGCGATGACATCTCACTTCCAAGATTATCTCTTGTTTGTTCTACTGGTATGGTATTTGGCTGCCTGCATTACAAAACACTGATGGTTGCCTGGCACGCCTTCTGAGCAATGAGGAGCTTGATGGCTGCCTGGAAATTGTAACTCCCACCTGATGCCAAGCAGCTGGTGCTTTCCATTTTTGCTGAAGACGTAAATGGCCATTTTTAATAAGCTACCAAATTCTAAGAACAATGCAAAGAATATTTTTAACATAGGCAAAAATAATACACATATATTAGCAAAGGACTTTGTAAAAAGACATCATAATCTTACTTAAATTTTTTTTTTCATAAAATAAACATTATTTTTAAAGAAGTTTTAGATTACAAAAAACTTACACTGAAAGTATCGGAGATTCCCATATACTCCATCCCTCTCCCACGTTTTCCCCCATTAATAACATCTTACTTTAGCGTAGTATATGTGTTACAACTGATGAACAAATGCTTACTTAAAATTTGAAGATTTATTATACTCTATTTTTACTCCTAATTATAGTGTGTAGAGGATATGGGAGAGACAAGGATGCTAGCACAGTGCTTAGTGCAAGCGGACTTTTAATAAATATGAGTTCAATGGCATACAAGAAAAAATATTTATGTTGAAAATCTATTTCAGAGAGCCAAGATGATAGCAGAGTAAGGAGCTCCTGGAGTCAGCTCATGCTACAGGACAGTTAAGAATCAACTAGAGCTACCTAAAGTGCCTGTCTGGAGGCCCCAGGAGACTTGCAATATCCTTGAAAATATGGAAGGAGGAGACTGCCCATCTGCAGAGAGGATTCGTGAGTAGAGTCCTCCATGCCGCGGAGGTCGGTGCCCATGGCACAAGTCCTCTGGGGAGCTATTCCGTGGCTGGAGTTGGAAGCTTCATTTCCCAAAAAACGAGGAAGGAAGACACAGTGTGGCACTGACTTTAGCTACTACTGAGTTCAGCTAGTGGACTCGGCTGGCTAAAGTATAATCCTAGAAACAGCTAGGGTTTGAGCCTGCCCAAGTTGGAAAGAGTCCAGTAGCTGCCATTTTGACTCCGCCCCTGGCATGAGGGGAAGTGGGGCTGACTGAAAATCCAGTGAAGTTAGGGCCTGGCTTCTTCCCACCAAAATCGGACTGTAGCTCTAGCCTAGGCTCCAGCCCCTCCACCAGCAGGGAGGAAGCTGGCGGGACCTGCACCAGGCTCTCCAGGCAACTGCAGGTGCTCTCCGCTGGCACAGACTGAATAGTCGGCCACCTGGGGCTGCATCCCTGCACCCCAATAGGAGAGGAGCTGAGTATCCTCGGCCTCTCCAGGCAATGGCAGGAGTCTTCAGCCCACACGAACTGGTTTGTTGAATGCCTTCAAGTCCATCTCTACCTCTGTGCCCCCATAGGATAGGAGGGGGCTGGTGCTCCCTCGGCCTCTCGGGGCAACCACAGGCATTTTCTGTCTGCACAAACCTGACTGTTGGGCACCTGTGGCTCCACTTCCACCCCCAATAGGACAAGAGACGGACTGTATTTGCCCAGCCTCTCTGGGTAACTGCAGGTACTTTTGACCCACACAGCCTGGACTGCTGGGTACTTGTGGATCCATCCTCACCCTCCAATAGGAAAGGAGGGGGCTGGTGTTTCCACAGCCTTTCTGGGCAACAGCAGACACTTTTGGCCTGCATGGACTGGACTGTTAGTTAACTATGGATCCACCCCCGCCCCCAGTAGGATAGGAGGGGGCTGGTGTCTCCACAGCCTCTCCGGACAATGGTGGGTACTTTTGGCCAACAGGGACTGAACTGTTTGGTGCCTGTGGATCCAACCCAATGCCTTAATAGGATAGAAGGGGGCTGGTGTTTCCTCAGCCTCTTCAGCCTAAAGGGACTGAACTGTTGGGTGCCTGTAGAACCACCCCCACCACCCAATAGGAAGGGAGGGGGCTGGAGCTTCCTCAGCTACTCTGGGCAACAGTGGGTCCTTTTGGCCTACAGGGACTGAACTGTTGGGCGTTGGTGGTTCCGTTTCCACCCTAAAGGGCAGAAGGGACAGAACTCCCTCAGCTTTCCAGGGCAACTGTAGGCGTATTTGGCCACACAGATTAGATTTCTGGGCACTCCAGAGGGTCAATTCCCCCCCGACAGGGAGGGGGTCTGGTGCTATGTCAGTGTACCTGGGCAACTGTGGTCATTTTGGACCCACACAGCATAGATTGCTGCCTACAACTGCAGCTGCATCCCCACCCAAGGTAGGGGAGGAAGGTGTGTGAAGCTTCATTAGTCTCTCTGGGCAACTACAGACAGTCTTGTCCTGCCCAACTTGCATTATTACACATGGTTGCAGCTCTGTTCCTACCCCTGACAGAGGAGAAAGGTGGGAGAAACTTCATCAATTCCCGGGTCAATGTAGGCAGCTTCATAGCCTACAGCACCAACTACATCCTCAACTCCTATTACACAATGACCAAGGGAGAAAAGATAAGAAAGCCCTAAACTAGAAGGAAAAACTTCACCGAGAATAAACACATCTAGCAAGCCAGATGCAAAAACACCAACAAACAATTACAATCCATACCAAGAAACAGGAAGATATGGCCCAGTTAAAGGAACAAGATAAGCCTGCAGATGCCATAAAGGAGGTGAGACAACTAATCATAGATGTTCAAATAAAACTCCTTAATAAATTCAATGAGATGGCTGAAGAGATCAAGGATATTAAGAAGACATTGGGGGGAGCACAAAGAATCTGAAAGCATACATAAAAAAATAGCAGACCTTATGGGAATGAAATGTGCAATAAATGAAATAAAAAACACACTGGAGGCATATAACAGCAGATTTGAAGAAGCAGAAGAAAGGATCGGTGAGCTTGAAGACATGGCCTCAGAAAGCAGACACACAAGAGAACAGATGAAGAAAAGAAAGGAAAAAATTGAACATGGGTCTCAGGAAACTAGATGACAGCAAGAAACATGCAAACATACGTGTCATGGGTGTTCCAGAAGGAGAAAAAAATGAAAAAGGAACAGAAGGAATATTTGACAAAATAATGGTAGAAAATTTCCCAACCCTACTGAAAATATCCCTGTCCAAGAAGCACAACGTACTCCCATCTGAATAAATCTGAACAGACTAACTCTGAGACATATACTAATCAGAATGTCAAATGTTCAAGATAGAGAATTCTGAGAGCAGCAAGAGAAAAGCAATGCATAACATATAAGGGATACCCAATAAGACTAAGTGCTTATTTCTCATCAGAAACCATGGAGGCAAGAAGGCAGTGGTATGATAAATTTAAGATATTGCAAAAGAAAAATATATTTAAGATATTGCAAGAATTTTATATCCGGCAAGATTATTTTTCAAAAATGAGGGCAAGATTAGAATATTCACAGATAAACAGAAACTGAGAGAGTTTATAATAAAAAGACAAGCTTTGTGGGAAATAGTAAAGGGAGTGTTACAGCCTGAAAAGAAAAGACAGGAGAGAGAGGCTTGGAAGAGAGTCTAGAAATGATGACTGTATCAGTAAAAGTAACTAAAAGTGTCAAAAGAGTGGTGAAAATAAAATGACAGATAAAACCCAAAGATCAAAATGGATGAAATAAGAACTGTCTTTACATTAATAACTTTGAATGTTAATGGATTAAACTCTCCAATCAAAAGACACAGACTGGCGGAATTGTTAAGAAAATATGAGCCATCTATATGCTGTCTGCAAGAGACTCACCTTAGACCCAAGGATACCAACAGATTGAAAGTGAAAGGTTGGAAAAAGATATTCTATGCATGTAGTAACCAAAAAAAAAAAAAAAAAAAAAAAAAAGCTGAGGTAGCTATACTTATATCAGATGATATAGACTTTAAAAGCAAAACTGTTATTAGAGACAAGGAAGGACATTACATATTAATAAAAGGGATGATTCACCAGGAAGAAATAACTATCATAAATGTATATGCACTGTAGCCGTTGGGCAGTGTGATGTAATTATGAATTCCAAAAATAGATATTGGCTCATGCTTGTAAACTGGTCTGCTAATCTGGGCATGATTAAGTTATGATTAGGGTGTTAACTGGGCCATGTCAGTAGGGTGTCGAGCCCCACCCCTTGGTGGGTGGGGGAATCAAATATAAAACACATGGCAAGAACAGAATTGAAGCAGTTTTGATGTTGTAGTCTTGTGCTGGAGCCCCAGGAAGTAAGAGAGCTTGGTCATAAGGAAGGAGAGAAGGCCCGGGATAGAGACGAGCCATTCGCCTGAGAGTTCACAGCTGGACTTGTGGAGAGAAGCAAAGCCTAGAGAGCCTCATAGTCTACAGCTGACCTTGTGGAGGAGACAGAGGAGCTGAGCCCGAAGAGAAACGGAGCCCTGGGAAGAGAGGAACCCAAGAAGCCTGAACCCTGGCATACGTCGGCAGCTGACTTGCTCCAACACATGGCAATGGGCTTTGGTGAGGGAAGAAACATGCTTTATGGCCTGGTAACTGTGGACTTCTAATAAATACCCTTTATAAAGACCAACTGATTTTCTGGTATTTTGCATCAGCACTCCTTTGGTTGACTAATATACAGCTATATACAAGTTTAGTGAAATACTGACTTAATTTAAATAACTTGCCCCAAATCACAAACCTAAAAAAGGCAATCCCACAAATCAAACCCATTCTCTTAATTATTAAGGTGTTTATTTGCTGAAACATATTTGTGTCCACACCTATTTTCCTTGCACTAGGTGAGAAAGTCCTCTTGAAACAAATAACAGAACATATAGTAGCACATGAATTTAGAAGAAATCTCTTGGCATTTTCTAATGACCCTCTCCTTCTTCTCAACCATCCACCTTAAATCAACACTAGTTTTATAGTCATTTATGAGGAAAATGATTCCACAATATTTCTCAGTAGACATTTCAGTGTTACAAGAATAGCTTGTTTTCTAGTCAAAGTGCATCTGGAGTTGCCAACTACATAAAGTAGTTGGAAGAACTTGGAAGTTCTTCTCTTCCAAGTACAGTGATTAAGAAATAACCCAGTACTGGTCTTATGAAAGATATGATTTTAAAAAAATATATATTAAATGTTAATATAATCTAACATTAATATCTTAAAATCTTATTTCCCTGCAGTAATTTCCTTAGACATTAGTAAGTTGTGATTATCATAGGATTGGGTGATGTCAAAAGCTTTCATTCCTGGGGCGGATGTGGCTCAAATGGTTGGGCATCTGTGTCCCATATGGAGGGAACTGGGTTCAATCCCTGGGACCTCCCGGTAAAAAAAAAAAAAAACAAAAAAAACCTTTCATCACTTATCCCTTTGGGCTGGCACCATTGCATTCAGGATTGACGTTTAATGAGAATGTGTTTATGCCATGTGCACACATAAATGGAGAATTATTAGGGTGACAAAAACACCTAGGTCGAAATGTATGTTCTCAAGTTGACCTTTGATAAACACTGATGTTATGTAAAACAGTTAATTCGAGTCTTGTGCTTTGCTGGTTTCATTAAGGCAGAGTATGACTGACTCTCCGGTTTGCCTGACTACACTGAGCATTGACATGGAGGCGATTACTAACAGGATTCCACCTGACAGAACCCGATTTAGTGCAACAACTGTACTAACATTAAATTTTCTTTCTTTATAAGTATTCCTACACTGACTATTCCATTATACCATTTGGAAGAAAATTAGTTAAACATTGTCACATACATAACTTGTGTGACAGTTTGAAGCTGAGTAGACCCCAGAGGATCATGTCCTTAGAACTAATCCATTCCTGTGTGTATAGATGGGCCCTTTTGATTAGATTCAGTTAAGGGACTTTCTTTTGAGTTGATCGCTTTAGTAGGGCATGACCCAGGGTGGATCTTAATCATTTTACTGGAATCCTTTAAAAATGGAGGAATAAAAGCCATAGACACAGAGAAAAAGGCTGCAGAGGCAGAGAAACCCTGAGAGGCTGAGAGAGAGGTCCCAGAGGCCAGATGCTGGAATCAGCGAAGCACAGAGGCATGGAAAGAGGCCCCCAAGAGGCTGAAAGAGACGAGGCCTGGAGAACAGGGGAGAGATGAGCCACATGCCTGATCACCCACAGCTGAGCTTAGAAAGAAATCATCCTTAGATAGCGCCATGTGCCAGATGCCCCCAGCTGCCACTTGGTGAGACAGCATCTTTTAATGATACCTCCATTTGGACACTTTCATGGCCTCAGAACCACAAGCTTTCAACCTAATAAATTCCCATTCTAAAAGCCAACACATTTCTGGTATATTGCTTCCAGCAGCTTTACCAAACAAAAACAACTTGCTGTTCTTGTCATATTTGGCATTTACTCAAATGTCACAGTATATTTTGTAAGATTTATAGCATATACATACCTCCATTTAGTATAAACCTATGGCATATAAAAGATCTGGCACTGTGTTGGATCCTAAACTTGGTGGAGAATGTCAGAAGAGGAAGTCTTTACCTCTGTATTTCTGCCTCCACCCCAGCATCCCTGCTACCTGAGTAGAGCTTAGAAAAAGTGAGTCTAGATGGCAGCCAATAATGATCTCCTGACTTGAGTTCCAGGCAGGAGGCAGCTCAGTGGTTTGAGCTGGCATGCCATCAGGTTGACTCCATATGTCTGTATTGCAATCCCTGGATTGCAACTCTGAGCCAAAGTGGGGTTTGCAGACACTGAACCAGGAATGTTCTTACAATCTCATGAGGCAAGCATTATCATCCCCATTTTACAGGCTAGTAAGAGTCTGATTAGATTTGCCTGACTCCAAAACCCTTCTTTTTAACGAATTTACTCTGCTACCTCTCCAGCAACCTTCTGGCAAACGTACAGGATCCTCTGGTCTTGAATTCTGCTCTTGGCGGCTTACATGCTCATCTTTATATACATTCACTCCAGGCTCAGACTTATGTTAACTGATATTTCTTTAATCCAGTGGTCATATTAATTTTATCAAAAATTAATAGGAAAATGGAGGGTGATATACATCAACATCACAGAGCAAAACAGGGACAAAAGCAACAGGAAGTTTTATTGAATTTCCCTGCATGACTTGCTCTCTACCCGAGGCCAGATCATCCCTCTGCCTTCTCGCTTTCCAAAAATCTCTCTCTTACCTCTTTAGCTACAGAGGCCATAGTCACACCTCCAAATCCTTTCACCTTGTCTATTCTACTCAGCAAAAGAAGAGTTCAAAATATAGCCAGAACTTTTCCACCACCCCAAACAGAAACTCTGTACCATTAACGGATGGTGGTGATGGTAGCACAACATTGTGCATGGAACTAACACCACTGAATAAAGGGGGAAATTTTAGGCTGTATATATGTTACTGGAATTAAAAAAAACAAAACAAAACTTAAAAAAACCCATAGGACCGTACACCAAAAATAGTGAACCCTAATATAAACTACCAACTATAGTCAATAGTGTAATTATAATAATATTGTTTCATTGATTGCAACAAAGATACCATACTAATGCAAAGTGTAAATAACAGGGAAAGCTGGCGGGGAGGAATATGGGAACTCTGTAATTTCTGCTTGATTTTTCTGTAAACATACAACTTCTCTTATAAAAATAATAAAACTGAAGTCAGGGAAAAGGGCTCAGCAAAACAAAAGCTCTATCGTAAAAACAAGTTCTAGGGGTTTGAGAGAGCCTCAATTTATGCTGCCACTAAAATAATCTCAACAGTCAAGGTCAAAATCCCTTTTGGACACTTTCACAAGAACGAGGTGATTGTAGTGACTGCTAAATAGAGAGGGTTGCTTAGCTCCAGCTGATTTTTGACATGAAGTCATCCAAATGGCTCTAAGGTATCTTGGTCTTCTGATTTTCCAGGAGAAACGGGAAATCTGAAGTTTTATGTGCAATCTCTCGTTTGAGAAATAATTACATTTGGAAATACCTTTAGTGCCAACCCTGTATGTACCAAGAAAAACTCCAGGTACCATATTGTGACCTCTACCTTAAAAGATGAACATGTGAGGGGAGCAGGTGTAGCTCAGTGGTTGAGTGCCAGCTGCCCGTGTACGCAGGAGCACGCGTTCAGCAATCTTCGCTACTCACTCTGGAGATCCTCTTCCTGAGATGTCACCATACAATTGTCTCAGTTATCAGCTATGTGCCAGACTCCTCTCTTGAAGCTCTGAGTATGCAGAATATCTCACTTCCTACAGGGCACCTGACTGGTAACTCAAACGCACCATGCCTAAAATGGAGGTGTTTATTCTCTCAAGCATCTCTATTCTTCCTAAAGTGTTCCTTGTTTTCGTACACTGCATGACCATCTACGTAGGTGCTCAAACTGGAAAACTGGGCATTGACCTGTACCTCTCTACAATCAATAAACTCCAAGTTTTGTCAACTCTTATATATGTTCCACTGCCCACTTCTCTCTAATCCCACTGCATCACTCAATGCAAGTTACCACCATCTCTTGTCTAGATCACATCGGAGTCATTTTTTACTGAGGTTGGGTTCTAAAGTCAACATTTAAGAAGAAATCCTGGTCAAGATATATGTGTTTTAAATCAGCACACACCACTCAGAACTGAGTGGGAGAGAGTGTGGTCTACAGTGTGAACTGTGGTCTATGGTTGGTGGCAAGGCTCCAGGATGTGTAGGTTCATTGAGGTTGGTGGGCCACACTGTGGGAGATGTTTGTGTGGGATGTGGTGGGAGGTGTGGGAGGTGGGCAACATGGGAATCCCAGGGGGTTCCGTGTAATATTTTGGATAATCTAAGCACCTCTTAAAATATATGTATATATATATATATATATAAATAACATTTTTGTAAGCAAATACACATATATGCATATATATTTATATATCATTTTACAAATGTTTGTATGTATTGTGAGAATTTTGATTTTTACCCATAATAAAAAAAAAAATTAAAAAAAAAAAAAAGACTGCCAAAAAAAAAAAAAAAGATATATGTGTCAACCCTCAAGCACATTCAGTCAGTAGGATACACAGACTATGAGAAGATCAACTGTAAGAAATGTACTCTACCAGCTCCTGCTCATTCAGGAGCATCCTCTCCCCTCATTGAGTGGATTCTCCTATATGGTTGAAATTGTTCTCTCTTGTTATTTCTATCTTCTCTTTTGTCTAGCAGATATAACTGAATTTTCTTAAGTTAAATGTCCACATGATGCATACCCAAAGTACTGCAAACACGTCATCTTCAGTCTCATCCCTTCATAATCCATTCTCCATTGTGCATTGAGTGATCTTTGGAAAATGCAAATTTTTAGAATAATTCCATTTTTAAAATATGGCACACTATGGAACAAGCTCTTACTTCCAAGACTTGTCTAAAAAATTCACTCTGGTATGTTTGGTTCCAATTTTGTATTAGACAGTTACATAAGGAAGTGTGTTTACTTTGTGTTAATTCATTGGGCTGACAAATTGTGCACTTTGCTACATGTGTGTTCCATTTCACCTTGAAAATATATATACAAATTAAATAATGAAAATCCTACCATGATTTTTCCTTGTTAGGATAAATTCAAACTTCTTAACAGCCCCTTCCCTCTTCTCCAGCTTTATTCTTATATCACTTTCTACCTCAATATCTCCGAGACAGTTACAGAAGAATACTGATGCTTTAGCTCTTCAATTTACTATGCTCTCTTTTGTCTATAAGTCTTTGCATGAGCTAGTTCCTCTGCCTGGAATACTCTTCTGTCCAGGCAGCTAATTCCTCTGTACTTAGCTTTTCACCAATTTTTGTTTTCAGTGTCAATTTAGATGTTATTTTTTCAGGGAGGTCATTCTTAATATTTTTGATTGTGTTAATTCTATTGCTGCATGTTCGCACGTCACCTGTATCTCATTCATAACTTTTTCCACCCTTGAGCTACTTGTTATATACCCGTTTTCCCTGGTAATATAAGATCTATGATCAGAGTAACGGACACATTACATTTGAGTCTCCATTTTAATCTTGTTTCTGTACTCACAATATTGACACAAAGTATAGAAAATGGACAGGTGAGAGCATAAAAGTGAAATATATAAGGATGCTGCATTGAAAAATAAGGGTAATCTCTTCAACATTAAAAAGAAAAGATTGAATGCTAAATAACTACTTATCACTGCTGCTCTTTATAGCATTGAGAAGAAAATAGGAATTTACCTAAGGAAGGTATAAAGTTTTACATTTTGGAATGTGACTGATCTGCAGGTTTTATAACCTCAGTCTTGGAACCTCCTCTCTTGCCCGTCTCAACAATCCATTCTCTGTAAAGTAAACCAAAATAATCTTTCTAACGCATAAATAAGATCAACATTACTGCCCTGCTTAAAGCCTTCCAGTGACTTCCTGTTACAGCCAGGATAAAAGCCAAGCTCTCCACAAGCTTCTCTAGGACCTGTTCCCTGCCTTCCTCTCTGATCTCATCCCTCCCAGCCTTCCCCTCATTCATTATGCTCTGAGATCTAGGCACAGTGGTCTTTTTTTTTTTTTTTTAACTTTATTTTGTACATTTAATAATTGAAAACATAAGCAATTAAAAACTAAAAAGTAAACACAGATGAATAAATATATACATTTCTCAATTAAATGTAATGGATACATGTAAATTTTTTTGTTGTTTTGTTTGTTTTTTTGTGAATCAAACAATATATTACACAATATATTTGGTTCATAGTAACGCATTCATACAGTATTTGTCCTTTTGTGTCTGGCTTGCTTCACTCAACATAATATCCTCCAGGTTCATCCATGTTGCCATATGCTTTATGACTTCATTTCTTCTTACAGCTGCATAATATTCCATCGTGTGAATAGACCACAGTTTGTTTATCCATTCATCTGTTGATGGACACCTGGGTTGTTTCCAACTTTTGGCAATGGTGAATAATGTGGCTATGAACATCGGTGTGCAGATGTCTGTTGGTGTCACTGCTCTCAGTTCTTCTGGGTATATACCCAGTAGTGGTATTGCAGGGTCACATGGCAAGTCTATATTCAACTTCTTTAGGAACTGCCAAACAGTCCTCCATAGTGGTTGTACCATCCTGCATTCCCACCAACAGTGAAGAAGTGTTCCTATCTCTCCACATCCTCTCCAACACTTGTAGTTCTCTGTCTTTATAATACTGTAGGCACAGTGGTCTTAACTCTGTCCCTGTAACAGGTAGAGTTATCAGTACCTCTTTTCCCAGATCTATAAGGGCAGCTTCTTTTCCATCTTTTGTCTTCATTTGCATATCACATCCTCAGAGAGGTCTTTTGTCCTCCACAGCTACAGCACCCATTTCTGTCCAGTGACACTCTATACCACTTTACAATATTTTTCTTCTTCAGAGGTGTTTAACAACACCTGAAATAATAAAATTTGCTTATTTGTTTGCATGTTACATACCCACCTGAGGGCAGGGACCTGTTTGCTGTTCACTGAAAAATTTCTCAGATCCCAAAATAGTGCCTAGTCCCTTGTAGGTGTTCAATAAATATGCTTCTGGATAGTTCAGGATACGCAGGTGCAGTCTAATCAATCCCTGAAAGTCCTTAGGACTTTCCTGAAGATTCCAAATGTTGAAGCAAATGTGTGGCTTTCTAGATGTATCTAGTGACCTCTGCTGGAATACTTAGAAAGAAAATAAAATACAAATACACATTTTTACTAAGTGCCTTCTCACTTCTTTTCACTGAATGATAAATGGTCAGCATGAGTGTGAAATCAGCAATCAGGATCTCAAGAGTCTCCCATCTCTGAGAGTATCCCACGCTGCTTTCTCTCTGGATGGCTGTTCTCTTCCCGTACCCAGCTGATCAATTTGTGCTTGTAGCATCAGTATTCAGGAAAATGTGAAGCAGAGAACTTTCCTGGATCACTCTCCACAGCTTATGGCATAAATAACTCTCTTTCTCCACACAGAGCTGAAAGAAGGGGACTCATCCAGATAACATGGACAGATGAGGATACACCCCATGGACACACTCCATTTATTTCACCTGTGACTAAAGAAGCAGTTTTGGAAACTGCATTCACCACTGAAATGCACAGAATAAGATAAGGATGTTCTTGTGTTGAGATGAACAGGATCAAAGAGTTACTTAAGTCAAATATGAGGAATCACTGGTGGGTGTTGTGCTGTTGAGCGTTCTGTACTCGAGGTAAAAAGCCTGAGTGAGAACCAAAGACCAGGAATCTCAAAACAGCAAAGTAATCAGAGTGGGAGCGAGTGACGCCATGAGGCGGTCTGACGAATTATTTGGAGACTGTCTTACTGATTCTGTGTATGGTATGCATATACATGCATAGGCTTACTGTAGAAAATGTGTAGAGCACAAGTAAACAAAAAAGACCACACAAAGGTTAATAGTAATCACAACCATCTAAGGGAAACCGTGGTAAGCCTTTTAGCATCTAACCCCTTAATCTTTTATGTCTATTCTGTGTCTTCTACTGATAGAGACTTTAAGAGTAGAAGTGTAGATACACTTTTTTTTTTTTTCCAAAATGGAGTCAATCCTATTTATATTATTTTGTGATCTACTCGTTTTCATTTAGTATATTATGAAGTATTTCCATTGATGTAGGGTCATTTTCTCCAATAATATTTTATGTAATTATTTGAATAGGTAATAAATGCACATGGCACAATATTCAAACATTTTTAAAAGTCTCCCTTTCACTCTTCCTCTCCACTGGTAACCACTACTATTGGGGAAAGCTTTTAATGGACTACCACGTCTTAGAAATAAGGCTGGTAAGTATGGCTAAGTGGTTGGTGTAGGGCCGGCTACCATGTGAAGTCCTTTATCTAAATTAGTGCATTACCATTTTAAAAGAAAAGTAGAAACCCAGTCAAGAAAGTGGCTCAAGGTTACATAGCTGGCAAGTGGCAGACTGGACTTGAACCCACAATTGCCTAATCTCACAACCAAGTGCTTGTCCACACTGGGCAGGAGCATATGGTAACTGGCCCATACTGAAAACGAGCACATCAGTCTTCTGGTGTAACTTAGATCATGGGAATCAGCTAACCTGGGCCTTGTTCAAACTTGCAAGTGCCAATCTCACAGTTGCTGGGAGTAGACCCTGCAGACTGGGTGTCTAACATTCCATTCTCATGTCTTAACAAAAAGTCCTTCTGTTTGTTTTTACTGGAATCAGTGTTTGCAGAGCCCTTAGAGGTTATGTCAACACAAGCAAATCACTTCATAAAGGACACGCTCATTTTGATCATGTGGGCTTATATTAGTACTATTTTAGTACTTTATTTTCTTGATTAGCCATATAACCTTTTTCTCACAACTCAAACAAAGGGGTAATAAACTATGTACTTAAGTTTACTTTTAAAATCAAAGATAGGAATCATATGTATAGTTGAATTATAAAGGATATATCTAATCTACTTGATTCACATAGATTTATTAATATCATATAATGAAGTATGGTTTTATCAATCTTGAGTTATCAGGAAACGGATGTGGCTCAAGAGGTTCGGCGTCCGTCTACCATATGGAGAGACCGGGGTTCGATCCCCGGTACCTCCCGGTAAAAAATAAATAAATAAATAAATAAATAAATAAATAAATAAATAAATAAATAAATAAATAAAAATCTTGAGTTATTAAAATAGCTTTAAGTAAATAAAGCCAACTGTAAAAGAAATGACTAAAGACTTAAAAGTTCCTAAAATAGTAAATAGTACTAACAGTTAACAAATTACTCTAAGAATTCTGCTAATAATTCTAAATGTGAAGGATATTTTGTGTGAGCTTCAACTCTGCTGCTGTATGGAATAATCTCATAAAAATATGGATTTTAGGCAAAATCTGTTAAGATGGTTCAAAATTAAACATCACTGTGAATCTCTTTACTCCCTTTAGGAACAATGTAGGGTATATATATATATGTATAGATAAATTAAAAGATGTATACCTACATGTATACAAATGTGGAAAATAAAATATATTGTCAGTTATTGGCAGACAATGAGATCTTTGTCATATTTCAGTAGCTAATCCCCTTTGCAATTTTACCCAACATTTGGACATTTTTATATCCATTGAGTTATTTTTTATAATTTGATAATTTTAGGTAAAATATACAGATATAACTAAAATTAATTTCCACTACCCCACTAAAATTATAATTTTAATAATTATTGACAATAATTGATAGATCAAATTACATTCTTTATATCCTATACTCAAATACATACTGGGTATTATACTTTTTATAGGGAAAATTTTAAGTAAAGGGGAAACAAGGTCTATGCCTATCATTGGAATTTGATTTGTAAAGGAACTAGGAATAAAAATAAAATCTCTATGCAAATACTCTCGCTGAACTGATTTTGTGATAATCAAGGTGGGCTAAACATTTGCTATTTTAGAAACCATGCATGTGTCCCCAGACCTAGTTTTTCTCCCTAGGTCTGGTATTTAGAATGCTGGTGATAAACTAAGCCTGATTTATTATATGACCACCCTGTATGGGAAATGACTGTAACTCTAGGTATCTTTGGTCAACCTTAAGACATATAGCAGGGGGACTGATGTGGCTCGGGTGGTTGGGCGTCCGTCTCCCATATGGAGGGACCTGAGTTCGATCCCTGGGACCTCCTGGTAAAAATAAAAAAACAAAAAACATAGAAGGTGCGTGGGCCACTAGGCCCCATGCATGGGTGCGCCACCAGGCCCCTCGAGTGGGTGCGTCTCCAGGTCTTGCAAGCAGGTGCACCACCAGGTCCCACTCACGGGTGAGCTGCCAGGCCCCACGAGCCATAAGATGATGACGTAACAGGAGAGTGACACAAGGGAGAACCAAGATGAGACACACCGAAAAACCAGGAACTAAGGTGGCGCAGGCGGTAGGATGCTTCTTTCCAACATCGAAGATTCCAAGGATTGAATCCCAGTGAAGACAGGAGGGGAAGGATGAGAAGAGAGGGCAGGAAATGGACACAGAGAGTTGCCCAGTGAAAGGGCACAGAAACAGCAAGAATGGGGTGGGGGGTAAAAATGGATAAAAGTAAACAAATAAATAAATCCTTTAAAAAATGTATAGGGGAGGAAGATACGGACTATAGTTAGTAGTAATACTTTGGCAATGCTCTTTCATGATTTGTTAACAAATGTTTCATAGTAATGCAGGGTGTGTGTCGGGGGGTGATGTGTGGGAGCCCTGTATGGTGTTATGCATGCTTGTTTTGTAAGATCACGATGTTTACTGAATACTTATAGTTTATGTATGTTCATGTATGAATGATATACTTCAATAAATTGTTTAAAAAATAAATAAAATCTTCTAGAGTTAGGAAATAAAAGACAGAAGAACACCTAGGAAATCTAACAGAATTTAAAGCACAGAAACATATCTCAATCAATTCTACATATAATCTAAAATTGCCTGCAAACTTTCAGAGAGAATTGCTAATATTGGATCACTCTGAATATGATGAAACAATCATTGGTGACTGTGCGAGTCTAGTAGTTTGCTCAAAAGGACAAGGGCTAAAGGGCTGGACTTGGATCATGCGCAGCCGATGAGGATTCCACTATCTGAGGAGGGGCTTACCAAAGCCCTGACCTAGTGGATTTCCTCGTGATTGTTCTGGGTTGTCTGGGTGGACAGCGATTAGGGATTTCACACTCTGACTCAGAAAGATTGCAGAGAGGAGCAGGGAATTCCTGCTTCAACCAGGAGTGCTCTGAGAAGCGCAGTGGGTTTCACGCTGCTGGCTTGTTCCTCTAAGAGAAGGTGCCAAAGCCTGTTCCCTACCAGCTCTCTGAACCTCTGTGTCTCTCGGTGCACCTCTCCTGGGACTACAGTTAATTGAAACAGGGGGTTTAAAGAACTTCCAGAAGCCTGGAAGAATGCTCCGGGGCCGGTCCCTCTCTGTGACATCGCTGAGCGGGCTCCCACAGTGGGAAGTTGAAGAACTTCCCGTGGAGGACTTGCTGCTCTTTGAAGTTGCTTGGGAAGTGACCAATAAAGGTTTGTACAGCTCCTGAAGGTGGCTATTTATAAGATTGCTGGGGAATGTAGATTAGGATTTCATGGCAGACTCTCAAGGATGGTGAGTTGCCAGTGAGTGAGGAAAGCATTCAAACATCTATGTGAAGGTAAGTTTAGGGTACATTTAATCTTCCTTATTTCAGCTGGCAATGAAAACTTAAACATGGATATATGTTGAAGGGGGATAGGGTTGAAAATATTAGTTGTTGCCAGGGAATGTGAATTTAAAATAAAATTTAAACCTGTATTATGACAAAACAGAATAAAAGGGTTAATATTTAGCTTTTTGTTTTATGAATTGTTTTCTCAGCAAAATGTATAATCAAGAGGCTTGTTTTAGGGGAGCAGATGTAGCTCAAGAGGTTGAGCGCCTGCTTCCCATGTACGAGGTCCCAGGTTTGAGCTCCCATACCTCGTAAAAACAAACAAAAGAACCAACTCTCATTGGAGAGTGGATGGAGCTCAGTGGTTGAGCACCTGCTTCCCACGCAGGAGGTTCTGGGTTCAATCCACCAAACCTCCAAAAAAAACAAACAAACTTTGTTTTAGGAAGAACTGTATGTGACTGATACCAACAAGAAACTTTAATTACATACACTGATAATGATTATACGAACTATTTGATAATGTTTCTAAGTCAAAATGAGCTTAGAAATAAAACTGTAACCTAGAAGCTGTTCAGAATGATTCTTCTTAATAGGATCACAAAATTGTGCAAAGTAATTTTCTCTTCATTGCTATGCGTACATGGAAATTATAAAATAAGAAATGAAACAAACTTGTTAAAATAATTTTCTAACAAGCTACAACCTGATCTATGCTGGATTTGAAAAGACAAGGTAGAGAAATGCAATCTAAAATGATTTTCATAATAAGCCATCTTTAAAATTATAAAAACATTCCTTGTGGACTGATACTCATGTTTAAAAGTACTAAGAATATTGAGGGAAATATTAGCAAAAAAACAACAGTTGTGAAGGTTGACATCTTCAAGATCATGAGGTACCAGGACACGTGCCTGATGGGTAAATGTGTAATTTAAAGGATTTGAAATAACATGAATGTGATGCGTTACGTCTTCCTCTGGCTAATCAGAACCAGCACAACCTAGAAATGATTTTCACCTTATACTGACTGCTCAAAATTCTCATTTGCATGGATTCCTAAATTGATAAGCTTTTGTAGAAACGCCCAGAATGCACACTCTTTTTCGTCACCATTTAGGGAAGAGGAAGCAAAGGGAGAGAAAGAGAAACCATATTATAGAGAAATGAAACATTTTACTAGGAGCTGTTGCAATGCCCTTTTTCCAGTCACAAGGTTTGTAAATATTTTCAGCCCAAAGTTCCTGGAAATAGAACCATCTCTACTCCACGTGAATCCCAGGCTGTGCCTTAAAGCAAAGATCTTCTCCACCTAGTGGACATGAACCCAAACGCCTGGGATTCTTTACCACTAGGAACACTCCACAAGACGGCTGTGCAAGTTCCAGCCCCGGAGGAGGGCCCCTTCTCCTCCCTTCTTTTCTCCCGATTGAACAACTCTTGCTGGAGTATTGTTCACGGGTGCCGAACGTGGACTAAATCCATGGATCTCAGGACTTAGCACAGTGCCTGGCACATAGTAAATGCTTACTGAGTTTTTTCTTTGAAAGGACAAATGATAACTGAATGAATACATTTATTTTTTCATCTTTTAGGTTGCTTTTGATATTTATTTTCGATTGTTCCCCCTGCCTGGGGAAAAGAATATTTATGAAAACGGGACCCACAATGTGATTTACCCAAGTTGACATCACCCTCAACATATCTTTATTTTAATATCCATCACAGTCTGATTTTGTTAAGATTTTTATATAGAGGAACAATTATTGTATCCATCCCCAGGAATACATGGATACTATAGTTTCCTCTTTAAAATGAACTTTTAACTTCCTTGCAGCTCATAGCAGTGACAGCAGGCCTCTGAGAGATCATGAATTCAACTGTTTATAGAGAGTTGGGACTAAAATTTAGGTCTCTTCCGGGTCTTTCTTTTTTACTGCCATTTCAGAATTAGATATTAAAACCTCCATTATCTAAGGAAATGGCCCAGAGATGAAAGAGCACAGGATTTGCAGTTAAAAGTCACGGATTTCTGAGACTTGGGAAAATCCCTTAAACCCTCTGAATGTCAGTTTGTTCGTGAATGAAATGAATGTAACATGCTCCAGCCACCTAACGACGTTCTGTGGCAAACAAGGAAATGTATTGGCATGCAAAAAAAAAACAAAAGATTTCTTAAGGAAAAAAACTCATCACTGCCAGAATTTTGCCAACATACAATGGGAATGTGTACAATATAACAAATGAGGGAGTCACAATTAAGTTATTGGACATTAATTCTCAGATCTCAAAATAATCTTGATTTTTTTTTCTTTGATTCAATCACACACTCATTATTCGATGAAGGTTCACCAAGGGTCTGTTGGGTATCAGACACTGGCAGATGAGGAACATAGAGTTTAACAACACAGAATTGATTCCTAATCTCCCAAAATTTACAAATTTACGAGGAAGGTAGACATTGAACATGCAATTACAGTCAACTACAATGAGTAAGAGGGTAAAGAAACAAGATGATGTAACACTTTACAGTGAGGATAGAGGGCTCTAACCTTATCTTTTTCTTTAACAATCAATTTTATTGATACATACTAATAAAGCATACAATTCATCCAAAGTGTGCAATCAATGGTATTTGGTATAGTCACATAGTTGTGCATTCATTATTTCAATCATTATTAGAGCATTTTCATTATTTTAATAATAATAAACAAAAAACAAACAAACAAGAAAATGCTTCACTTCTCAATCTCTGTTTTCCTTGCTGTACATAGCTGCTATTTCTGGCTATTCTTGCACAATTATTTATTTATTTAGCAGTTTTATTGAGATATAGTCACGTACCGTATGATCTATCCAAAGTGTATAATCAACGGCTTTCAGTATAACACAATTGTAACCTTATCTTTGTTTCTGGGAAAGCCCCTTTGAGGAAGAAACCTTGGAGCTGAAGCCTGAAGGATGAATGTTTGTTAAGTAAAGGAGGAGGAGGAGGAGACAATGAAGGGGTGACAGTGTTCCCTGTGAGGGAACTATATATGTCAAGTTGCAGAAGTAGGAAGTGTACTCTGTTTACAGATCTGAAG
Organism: Tolypeutes matacus; assembly: GCA_026826555.1. Taxonomy (NCBI): domain Eukaryota; kingdom Metazoa; phylum Chordata; class Mammalia; order Cingulata; family Chlamyphoridae; genus Tolypeutes; species Tolypeutes matacus. The sequence goes on along the minus strand of JAKSZT010054549.1, from coordinate 3,827,632 downwards.
GAAGCTTGGAGAGGGAAAGAGAAGGGTAGGAGAGGAGATGGGCAAGATTAGCAGGGGCTTGGCTCTGAAGGTTATGGTGAATTAGACATAAGGAGTTTTATCTTCAATCCTGGAGCAATGGGGAGCCACTGAAGTTCTCAATAGAGGAAAGTGCTAAGATGTGTTCTTGTGTTTTTGTTGTTGATGTTGTTGTTTGTTTGATTGTTGTTGTTTTTTTTGAGGAGGTACCAGGGATTGAACCTGGGACCTCGTACATGGGAAGCAGGTGTTCAACCACTGAGCTATACCCGCTCCCAAGATTTGTTTTTAGAAGAGCACTGCTCTTTCTGGAGACCACAGGAAAGCAAACCTGGAAGAAGACAGACAAGTTAGGACTGTGGCATAGACTAGTATGGACGCTCTGGGGGTGGAAAGTTTGACCAACTGTCAGGATCAAAAAGTTTTTGTTTCTCTTTCTTTGCACAGGCCATCTACAATTGTTTCTCATCTACCAATAACTGCCTACATAGTTCAAATCAATGTAGACTATGGACCAGTTATCATGGTGAGGATATTTAGGATCATTAGAAATGATTTAATAAATATTGTCACAAATCATGAATGCTAATTTAATTGATGTACAGCCTTCTGAAAAATTTAGTCCCTAAATGGATGCTTCTGTCTTAAAATCTACTGAAAATAATTTGTTTTATCCCTAAACCAGAATATTGCTGGGTAAATACTTTTACCTGCTCCCTGCACACACTAGATACCATAGCTCAGTAGTATGGTATGAGGGGCACATGGAAGGACTCTGAATGCTACAGTAAAAATGGTGTATTAGTCAGCCAAAGGGTGCTGATGCAAAATACCAGAAATCTGTTCGCTTATAAAGGGTATTTATCTGGGGTAGAAGCTTACAGTTACCAGGCCATAAAGCATAAGTTAGTTCCCTCACCAAAGTCTGTTACCATGTGTTGGAGCAAGATGGTTGCCAACGCCTGCCAGAGTTCAGCCTTCCTCTTCCTCTTAAGGCTCTGTGGTCCCAGCTTCTTCCAATATCAGCTGTAGGCTGGGATAAGTCTAATCTCTCACCCAGAGCTCATTTCTCTCTGGGCTCATCTGCTCTGCTCTGTCAACAAGGCCAGCTGTAAACTCTCAGGTGAATGGCTCGTCTCTCTTCTGGGCCTCTGCCTTGTCGAATGGAGCCTTCTCTCTTTCTTCATGTATCTGCTTCTCTGTGTATTTACTTCCTGGGGCTCCAGCATTAAATTCCAAACTCCTTCTCTACCTGTCAATTTCTCTGTGAGTCCCCATCCACCAAGGGGGCAGGGACTCAATGTCCTACTGACGTGGCCCTGTCAAAGCCTTAATCACAATTTAATCAAGTAAAAGTGAAACCTCTGAAGTTAATACAATCTAATACACTCAGACCAGTTTATAAACATAATCCAATATCTGTTTTTGGAATTCATAAATAATACCAAACTGCTACAAACGGTGTGGTAGAAATCAATACTAATTGCAAGTCCACAGTTCTGGGGCATCAGCTTTAAAGGCAGGGTCCTTGGTATAAATGGACTTCAAGGAATCCGTGAACCTTCTGAAATTCTATCTGAAAATTGTGGGCACATATGTGTAGGGGCTTTTTCTGAAAAAAAAAAAAAGGACCTCAAACTTTCATCAGATTTCCAAAAGCCTTCTATGACTGATGTAAGAATCACTGCTCACTAAGCCTCTGGGTGGTATGTTAGCTCAGAAGTACCTAGAGAAAAACAACAAAAACAAAAACAAGAAAACCCTATTTCCCTAACTACCGTTTTCCAAATGGCTTTCTCCAGAGCAGAATAGATAAAAGTTCTGCCCATTCCAAGACCTAATGATATTTAACTTTTTTGTGACACTGCTCATTTTTTTCCTCCTTCTCCCCCATCCAGGAATCTTTTAAAGATCCATTAATGTGAGGTCCCTTATTCGTGAAATATAGTCAATTTTTACTCATCTTCACAAAACACACTAGGTGTTCTGTGCTATACCCTATTAATTACTGCCATTTCATGTCCTTTTCCTTTAAAAAAAAAAAAAAGGAAAATCTCAACTTCCTTCTCATTTCACTGTATTTGTTCTCGAATCTCTTCCTCTCAATTTCAAGTAGAAGCTTCTATCCTTGATCATCTCTACATAAATTCTCAGTATCTGGCAAATTTCGAAGGAATGCTCTACATATGATAAAAGATTCATCAAAGTCAAAGGACTGTCTCAGATCCAGCATAAGTCATCATGATAAGGCAAAGAAATAGGGAGCAAACTGGGTGACATATGCTAAGTCATGGAATCTCTCTTTAAAAAAAATTTTGTTTTGTAATAATTTCAAGATTGCATGAAAGTTGCAAAAATAATACAGAAACAATACCTAGAACTCCAACGTACCCCTACCCAGATTTCCCAACTATTAGCATTTTGCCACATTTGTTACATTATCTATATCTATCTATCTATCTATGTATCATCTATTTTCCAAACATTTGGGAGTAGGTTGCATACATCGTGCTCCTCTAACCCAACCCGTCCATGCAGAACTCACGTACGTAACCAACTTAAGAACATCTATCAAGTGCAAGATATTTAATACTGGCATAAAGCATACAGTCCGTATTCCAATATTTTCAATCGACCCAATAATGATACTTTTGAGCAATTTTTCCTCCATTATTAGATCCGGGTCATGTAGTGCTTTTAATTGTCATTGTCCCTTCAGTCTTTTTTTTAAATTGTGGCAACATATATACAACATAAAATTTCCCATCTCAACCACTCCCAAGCATTTAATACAGTGGCATTAATCATAGCCATAAGGCTGTGCTGCCGTCACCATCACCTATTACTAGAACTTTTCCTTCACCCCAAACAGAAACCCTGTACCCCTTATGCATTGACTCCCCTTTTCCCTCATGTAATCTCTGGGCATATTTCTCCATAAGGTGAAAGACTTGGCCATTATCATGTCAGCTTTCACTTAAAGTGATTCTATGCAGGGGCTCTTCACCTTTTCTGTTCCACAGACCCCTTTGCCAGTCAGGTGAGAACCATGGACCCCTTACTTACTAAGTCTACACTATACTGCGTGTTATTTAATAAATACATCACACCTGCACCAACATGTCCTCACAAGAATAAGGTTTTTTTAAATTTTCACTTCAATCTCATGGACCCCCTGAAATCTTTCCACAGACCCTCAAGGGGTCTGGGAACCCCTGGTTAAGAAGCCATGTTCTATGGTTTTTTGTTTTTTTTTTTTAACACAAAAGCAGAGAGTGGAGAGAAAAGATATAGGTTGGGGTCACGTCAATCCATAGGTGACACAGTAATTGGGGGTGAGGTTTCCTTGCTGGGTGTGGGTGCACAGTGGCCACATCAGTGACCCTAAGCCGTACCACACGAAACCCACAATCTACAGACAAACCACGCTTTCTACACTGTAGCTTCAAGGTGAGCACTAGTGCCCCCACTTCCTTTTTAGCCAGATTGCTCTGCCTCCCCCTCCTGCATAAAGCACCTGCAGCTGTCTCTGGGGGGCATGATCAGGGTGGAGTGTGTGTGGTCTTGCTCCAGGTGAGTATCACCTCCCCCTGCCTAGCACCGTGGTTGCTTTGACCTGAACCACAAACACGTGTTGACCATTGTCACAAGTCGCCCTTTACCGTCTCTCCTACAAGATATGCCGCTCAGAGAATGCTGCTCTAACCATGCAATGACTCCCCTGCTTCTGCAACTGCCTCTGGGTGGGGAAGGGGCAGATTAGTCACCACGCGTGCCAAAGCAGCCATATGGTTTCCAAATTATGTAACCTTCAAGCATTTAAAACACAATGAAGATTCACCAACTTTTTCTATATACAATATCTTATTTTGGCTGGTGTCCACTCTATACTGCTTCAGAGTCCTGACTTTTAAAACATCGTCAGCATTTCTAGATGAAAACGTAGGGTTCTAACTACTTCACTGACATATTTGCCATCACAGCTCATTTTGTTCTTTGGTATGAAAGGTCTGATACTTTGTCCTTGCACTAAAGATAGTTCCTATGTTGTTTCAGGAAAATATAGATCAATAAGATACAAAGGACTTGTCTGAAAGTGAAGGGCAAGTCCAAATCCAACACCTACACTGCAGTAAAACAATAATTCATTAAAAAATATGGTGGTGAACTTGTTTGGCTTTACTCAAATTTGAGATAAGATGATCCTCTCTCCATGCTACTGCACTCACTGTGCTCTAGCATGCCGAGAAAGATGTATGAGGCAAACTACGGTAAAATAGAGCAAAAACCAAGGGAAACTTGGCATATGAATATGGGGAGGTCAGAGGGAGGTTAAAATGGTCCTTGGGCATATGAAATAGCACCAAGCGCACCTGTCCACAGGAAGTCCATAAAGGAAGTCTGGAAAAGGAAGAACCAAAAGCATTCACTTACCAGTGGGCCTCAACCAATACGGGATGGTCGCATTTTTAAAAAATTTACATTTTAATGCCTAATAGATCAAAAGAGCATAGCCATAGTATTTATAAACTCTTTGACGTTATTTGGGAGCCATCTTATCAAGGCTGAAGGCTCAACTTGGAAAAAGTAGCAAATTAATCAGCTATGTTTATCTTTGAATTTCAATTCCCATTATCAAACTATTTGTTTTTTTCCCTAACAAGAATATCCCTTGTATCCACTAGATTCATTTACCCTAATTTATTTGAATTTGAAACACATAATCTAACAAACAAGAATATTCTAAAATCTCCAAGAAAGATGAATTTGCAAAAAAAAAAAAGTTTTCAAGAACAAAAACATGAAAAAGTCATTTAATGAATATGCACTTTCCAAAGCCTATAAGGTATGCTGTCTGATAAGAAGAAGATGAAGGAAATAAGTTTAAAGAGGAACAATCATTTGAAGAGTTTGCCTTTTTATGGACTCCGTGATTTTGTATAAAGTTTATACATATTCAAATATGTTGCTGAGATAAGACTCTCACACTTTAAAGAAAATGTCCACTTTTTAAAAAGGTGGCCCTTGAAAACTGTTTCTCTAAATTGGTTTTTCTTCAACAAATAGTTTTGAACAGTTCATTAAATTTTCTGGAATTCAGGGAAATAGGTGTACTTTGTTTTGGCATCAATTTGTGTAGACTCGGATTCAATGTTGAGTGACTAAGTGAATCACATTTGTTCTGGTCTGATCTGGAAGCCTCCAGCTGCAGGTTCTGAAGACCCTCCTCATGTGTTCCACGCTGGCCCATCTCGCTGACCCATCTCGCTGGCCCACGTCTTTGCTATGACTTACAGTCTTCTTAACAGATTGCTGAAGTGACTATTTAAATTTCTTTTAAATATAGTTAAAAAGTATTTTCTAAGAGATGACGTTTTAAAGGATGATTGGTTTATGTAGGTGCATATATAAATTGCTTCCATGTAATATTTACATTTGGTAGTTACATCAGCTCTTCTAGGTCTTAGGGGAACTCATAAATTAATGCATCTCGTTGGTATCATATAGTAATACTGATAATTGCCTTTTGTGTTTTACTTCTCAGAAGGCAATTTTCCAAAAGTATACTTTGAGTGGCTCAGGTTTGAAGAAAAATTTTCAGATAAAATTCTACCTTTTGACCATTGACTGTAACTATTGATAAGATTTATTAATTAAAATCTAAGTTACTAAAATAAGAAATTAGGTAGCTATCAAATCTTATATCCTGATGAATTGGGTACTTTATAAAAACAATAATGAAAAATGCAAAGAAATGTTCTTCCCAGTATACAAAATGAAATTGCTCTTTGAAACTCAGTTGAAGTTTGGTGCCAGAGCCTGTATTAGCTTCAGAATTTCATGCAGGACTTCTTGGGTCATCCACTTGCCTATACCTCATGGACAAAGTATTGGTTAGTATCCTTTAAAAACATGTTAAACATTATTCTTTTAGAAAGTTGAATAAATCCTTGGGCTTGGTGGGTCCTAAATGTTAACTTTAAAATGAGAACTCATTTTCATTCCTTCATCATTTAAAATGACTGGACTGAAGTTCTAACCTGAATGTGAACGGAGTCTTTTCTTTTTAACAGTTGGTGGCATCTATACTGTGATTCAGACGAAGGCCAGAACAACAGCAGATGAATGGGGAGACAATTATTTTCTCATCGGTCCATACTTTGAGCATAATATGAAGACTCAGGTGGAGCCGTGTGAACCTGTAAACGACGCTGTTGGCAGAGCAGTGGACACGATGAATAAGCATGGCTGCCAGGTAAAGGACTGACACTTCACTCGGCAACTGTTAGCAAAGGGGTAGAGATAAACAGATGGTGATTTAAATGAACTCACATCATGAAAAGACCATACACTTACATAGGGAAGAGCAGCAGGCTTGTGAGGAAGATAACTTTGATTTTAAATTGGTTGCATTGGCGTTACCTTGTGAAAACCAAGGGGAAATGTCTACTAGGATTATGGGTTTGGAGCTCAGCTAGAAGGCACAGGGTCTAGATGGATCTGGGGAATCATTTGCATCTAAATTGTAGCTGAAGTCATGGATGTTCATAATATTATTCAGTGGGAGTTCATAGAACATAAGTTTGGGGCCAAAACTTAGAGAATGTCAACATGTTAGCATTCTAACACCTACATTAGAAAGAGTCTGAAACTGCAAAGGTAGAAAGAAGATAGTGATGTAGAACCAACAATGCCCAACTCATTACCTAATATGGCAAAAGGTGCAGAGGGGATTACAGTAAGGCCTTTGAGATAAAGGGATTATCCCAGTGGGCCCAATGAAATGCCCTTATAGGAGGAACACAGTAGAGATAGTCAGAGAAGAGATGGAGAGGTGGGAGTGATCTGCTCTGGAGACGGAGGAAGGGGTCATGAGCCAAGGAATGCAGGCCGTCTCTAGAAGCTGGAAAAGGCGAGGAAACAGATTCTCCACTAGCGCCCACAGAAGGAACACAGCTCTGCCAACACCTTGATGTCAGCCTGTGAGACCTGTGTCTAACTTCTGACCTCCACACCTGTAAGATAATGTTTGTGTTGTTTTAAGCCACTAATTTTGTGGCCATTTGTTACAGCAGCAATAGGCTGTTAAGTCAAGGGAGGGGAGAGTTTCAAGTAAGAAGGCGGCATTTAGTCAACAAAGGATTGGACCAAGGTCAACTGGATTTGTCAATGTTCAGGTTGTTGGTGACCCTGCTGTGCCCAGGACTGGAGGGGAGGCTGACTCAGATTGCAGTGGGCTGGGGAATGAATGAGTGATGAGAAAAAGGATATAGATGTGACTGTGAGAGGTTTCTATGATGGCGAAAGATAATACAGTAGCTGGAGAGGTACATGGTTTTGAGAATTGGTGCTTTTTAAAAAATATTGGTGAGGCCTAAGCATGTTCATATGTCAAAAGGAAATAGCTGGGGAAGCGGATGTGGCTCAAGTGGTTGGGCTCCTGTCTACCACACGGGAGGCCCTGGGTTCGGATCCTGGGGCCTCCTGGTGAGGACAAGCTGGCCCACACCCGTGGAGAGCTGATGGCTCGCGCCCGCGGAGAGCTGGCACAGCAAGATGACACAACAAAGGGAGACAAGCAGACACAGAGGAAACACGCAGCAAATGGACAGAGAAAGCAGACAGTGAGCACAAGCAGCAAGGGGGGGAATAAATAAAAATTTAAAAAGGTAAACGAGTACTTTGGGGAAAAAAAAAGGAAATAGCTGGAGATGTGGCTCAAGTAGTTGAGCACCCGCCTCCCACACGAGAGGTCCCAGGTTTGGTTCCCAGTGCCTCCTAAAGAAAACAAACAATGAGCAAAAACAATTAGCAGACAATGAGCAAAACAACGAGCAGACAACAAGCAAAAATAAAAAGGAAATAGCTAGCATACAGGAAGAGGTAGAAAGTTAAGAAGAAATGGATGACTGAAGAGAGTAAAGTCACTGAAAATGAGGGAGGACACAGGATCCAAAACACTGCTGAAAGACTCATCCTTTGCCCCTCTCACTCAAACAAGACATAAAGCATAAACACAAATTGAGGCAAATTGATGAAGAATGCAGGATGATGAGCTCAAGATGATGAAGAATTCAGGATGGTGTCATCCAATGTGAGTAACTCCTTACTGAAGACAAGTTAAAGGTCATCATATGAGAGCAAAGAGGCAAGTGTTGAAATAAGAAAATCTGAAGGAAGACATTCTGAAGAAGTGTTCAAGGGATCTATAAAAGAATCTCTGGACACACCTAAGTGTAGTTATGACATTTTAGTGACACAAATGTGCCTGGCTCTGTGACTTTCTCCAGCTGCCAGCAGCAATCTGAATGAAGGTGTGGAAAGTTGACCAGCTAGAGATTCACGCTGGGTTATTTCAGGAGGCAAGGTGGCAACAACATGAGTTATTTCAGGAGGCAAGGTGGCAACAACATGGGTAGTCATTTTGAGAGTGACTGAAGTACTGATTGACTTGATGGGCAGCTGTGTCTGAAATGGATGGGAAAGGAAGTAAAGCCAGAAAGGAGGTGATAATTTGTAAGAAAGTGGATCGTTCCAGGACCTGGAGGTCTTGATGAGGAAGGACGAATCCATGCGTTGGGAGAGAGAGAATGAGAGAGCTTGGAGGACAGTCACAGCTGGGTAACAGAATACTGGAGTTGAATATTTCAGAGGAGGAACAGTGAGTTAAGACAGTGCAGGAATGCAGCGATGAGTCTGGGGGGCTTAAATGAAGCGGATGTGAAGTTCTTAATAAGGTCCAGGAACTATGAGCTGAGTGTGTAGGATAAGCTTTTTTTAAATTGGACTTTGAAGTTGCCCATGATAAGGCAGGAAAATATCTAGGTGGTTGGTAGAACAGGGAAACATAATACACTCAGAAAATGTAAATCCCAAAGATATTTTTATACACAAATAAAAGAATAGGGGTGTCAAACTGCAGTGAAATTTTTAAAAATACTAACTTTCCTTCCCACTCACCCAGCAATATAGTTTCTGGGAGTGAAAAATGAGGCATCCACATGGCTGGTGCCCTAGGAGGTGTATCCAAGGTTAAAGGTGCAAATATTTAATTTACAATGAACTTGAGGTTGAAAGATTTCATAGTAAGGGTAGCAGAGAGAACGCAGGAGAGTGATGGGGGTGTGGGAGAACATTAGAAGGGGCTTGCATTTGAAGCTCTTGTGAGGAAAAGGGAGATGATGGAGCCAAAAACTGACTGGGAGTTAAGATAAGCTAGCTTATATTCTCCATTTGTAGTTTCACACTTCTCTGTGATTTTAGCATTATTTAGTATTTCACATATTAGGCATTCAGTAAATACTTGTGGAATGAATGAATGAGTCAATGAATGTCCCTGTTGAAAGTTGTTTGGGGTTTAGGAAATCATAATCTCAAAAGGACATGATAAATACTAAGTTATAATGGAAGCAACTGGCCTACAATGAGCATCTCCCAAAGTTGGACCAGGTATTGGCTTTGGATAGAGGGAGAGATAACACCACACATGCTGCACCCTATGGGAGGAAAATAATGAGCTTCCAGGCTCTGCAAAACTCGGCTTTGGGTGGAGTCTCAAGACTGAGTATGTAAGCATTGTGCACGCCTTTAGCTTTGAGACAGGCCTGAATGCCGAGAGTTTCGAAGTGGATTATGGGGTTGTGTACCATGTAATGGGAGAATAAACATAAAATAAAAATCAAGGGGGACAGATGGGGCTCAAATGGTTGGGCACCCGTCTCCCATATGGAGGGACCCGGGTTCGATCCCTGGGACCTCCCGGAAAAAAAAAAAAAAAAAAAAAAAAAATCAAGACAAAGGAACAAGTGAATTAGTATAGAAAAATAGAGACCAAATGGGAAGTTAAAACATGGATGTATAAGTAAATATATAAATATAATTGGAAAAATTTGAGACAGTTATTGCTTTCAAACATGCACAAAGGAAAACATTAAGCGATAAAAGAAAAATGGGTCAATTTGAAAAATGTTATTAAAGATAATTTGTCTTGGGCGATATGTATTTAAGATCTCTGGCAGACACAAATTAGAAAACATTTGTGACTTTTTTCTTTTTGGGTAGGAGGAATAAGAAATTATACACATTTGTCTATAGAAACAACTGTTTTTCTAGCGGGAAATATTGTACGGGGAAATAAATAATACAGTAGGCGTCATATCCAACTACAGGTTGTTAAAGATGCAGAGCACTTCACCTTAGCACCATCATAAAAGCATCGACCATAATAGTAAATCCCATCTCCACAACCTCAAGGTCACAGAAGGGTGACAAGGGACAGAACAAGGGAGACTGTGTGAACTAGAGGCTTTGTTTTTACATCATCAAATTTAATGAAGAGCAAGAACTTGGAGAGATCCTAGAGGAATGGAGGCAGGCCCATTTCATTTTCAGTCTCAAACATCAGATGCTTTGCTATCACCGCGGCTTTCTAGGCAGCATGCTCTCTCTGCTGTTGGGTCCTAAATAAAGCGCACGTCCTGTAAGCACGCCTACCTTTCCCTCACCCGCACTACTCGGTATTACCGCCTGGCTGTGTTCTCTTCATGGCAGGTGCATTTTGGAAGATGGTTGATAGAAGGCAATCCTTACGTGGTGCTCTTTGACATAGGCTACTCGGCTTGGAATCTGGACAGGTGGAAGGGCGACCTCTGGGAAGCATGCGGTGTTGGCATCCCTTATCACGACCGAGAAGCCAATGACATGCTCATATTCGGATCCTTAACAGCCTGGTTCTTAAAAGAGGTACAATTTACTGTGTAGTCGTGCCACAGAGGCACAGCACAACCACACTCAGTGCCCAGGTATGAGCCCAGGATCTTCAGATCAAGCAAGTTTTGAGATGATGCTATTATTGATTATCCTAATACACTGTAAAGGAGACTGAGAAAATGTTCAGCATTCCTCTAAGCCTCTGGGACAGGGTAATAATAATGCTTATCAATACCTACCTTATGTCAGCTTGAATGGAATAATGTATATAAAGTGCTCAGATTGCCTGCCCCACAGAAGATACTCAGCACATATACAAAAACAAGGAATAGAATACACCATGCAGGGAGGCGGCTGTGGCTCAATCAGTGGGGCTCCCGTTTGCCATATGGGAGGCCCCGGGTTCGGTTCCCGGGGCCTCCTGGTGAGGGCAGGCCGGCCCGCACGGCGTGGTTAGCTGACCCAGCGAGCACGAGCAGCAAGGGGGGGATAAATGAATAAATAAATATAATCTTAAAAAAAAAAAAAAAAAAGAATATGCACTATGGACATGAGTTCTAGAGTCACGATAGAAAGTAGCTTGAAATAGTCGGTTTAGTTTATGCATGAGTACTTGTGTAACTGGACTGGCTTTTAGATTTTTTAATTATTTTGTGAAGGGCTGAAGTGAAAGAGCCCTTAGCAAACCTTGGAGCATTCTGTGAATCTAAAAAAGCAAAAGCATTAGAAATCAGCCCTCTTTAATTCAGCCAAGTGTGTCCTCTCAACTCTTTGGAGCAAACCCACTGGATTTCTGTAGGGCCATCACCTCAAGGTGATTGCGGCGTGCCTGCAAAGCAGACGGAGAGGAAGAGAACCCTCGCACAGCAGGAATGCCAGCTAAGGGTAAATCACTGAACTGTTCTGCTGGGGGTCTGCTCCCCTTGACCCATCCTCACGGATGAAGTCAGAGTTCAGCAGATGTACAGGGATGCCTTGAAGGGAATGGGCAAGGTAGACGGGTTTGGGGCTGGTGACCGTGGAGGGCAGGGGCTCTTAACCTTTTTCATTCCATGGATCCCTTTGCCAGTCAGGCGAAAACCACGGACCCCTTACTAAGTCCACACTGTACTGTGCATTTAATAAACATATCACACCCGCACCAACAGATCCCCACAAGAATCATGTTTTTTTGAATTTCAATTCAAGCTCATGGACCCCTTGCTAAGAACCCCTGGTGTAGGGGAAGGAGCGGGCTGGGTGCTGGCGGAGCCTGAGTAATGACAGTGCTGCAGTCTGGGTCTAGCACTGGATGGTGGGACCAACTCTACCTACGTCTGTAAACTGCCTCTCTGAGCTACTTCCTCCTTGACTGCCGCCAACTACTAGACAGGGCGTGTGTGTGTGTGTGTGTGTGTGTGTTGTCATCCTTTTTAAGGGAAATAGGAGAGGAAAAAAAAAAGAGAGAGAGAGAGAGCACACCCCAATTTTATCTAAAGAAAAGCTGTTCCAGAAACAGAGGTTTCCTCTAGTTCAAAGAGTGAATGGAGGGGGGCGGATGTGGCTCAAATGATTGGGCATCCGTCTGCCATATGGAGGGACCTGGGTTCAATCCCTGGGACCTCCCGGTAAAAAAAAAAAAAAAAAAAAAAAAAAGAGTGAATGGAGATATGGAAAAATTGCCAAGACTGCTGGGAAAGTCCTGTTTCTGCTGCCACTGGTCTGATCAACTATTACTAGTTGTGGGGAACTTTCTGAAGAGCAAGTACCTTAAAGAACAAAGGTAATAGCTGAAGGCAATGGTTCTCTGGACCAGCAGCAGCACCTGGAAACTTTTTAGAAATGCAAATTCTTGTCCCCAGCCCAGACCTATTGAATTTGTTTATTGGGTGATGGGACCCAGAAATTAGTATGTAAAAGGCCTTCCAGGTGATTCCAGGTGTGAAGTGTGAGAACCACTGTCCTAGGTTCTCTCCAAACTTCCCAGTTCTCCACGCAGGCTTCTTGAATTCAGGTGTTTTACATTCTCGCTGCTCCCTCTCCTCAGGTTAAGGAAACTGACAGCCTATAGAGGGGTGGGGTGGGACTAGTAATTTATTGTAGGGGTGAAACAAGGTAACATTAAGTTGAAAAGATTGGGGACCAACCTAGTTTGCAATAGTGGAGTTAGACCAGGGTCCCCAGTGTGTTTGAAATGGCTATTTGATTCTAAGGAAGTTATTAACCTCCTCCTCTTACTTCCGTATTCTTAAAATAATAATGTTTTAAGAAAGCAGGAAGAGTGCCTGCTTCCTATGTACCCATTCCCAGTACCTCCTGAAAACAAAACAAAACAAAAAACAAAATCTGATCCATCATTACAAGAGAGGGTTAAGATATCAAAAGAACTGGGCCTTATGAACATGCCACTGAATTCTATGAAATCTCTTACACTTGTAAAATATGCATGCTTCATATTTAAACCCCTGTAAATTGTAAAAAAATTTGCAGGCATAACTTTCCTTATACTGTGGGCCATAAAGAAAGTCAAGTCTCACCAACAACTTTTCTCAATGCTTTTTTTTTTTTCTTTTTTTTTTTTTTATTATGGGTAAAAATCAAAATTCTCACAATACATACAAACATTTGCAAAATGACATATAAATATATATGCATATATGTGTATTTGCTTACAAAAATGTTATTTATATATATATACACATATATTTTAAGAGGTGCTTAGATTACCCAAAATATTACACGGAATCCACTGGGATTCCCATGTTCCCCACCTCCCACACCTCCCACCACATCCCACACAAACATCTCCCACAGTGTGGCCCACCACCCTCAATGAACTTACACATCCTGGAGCCTTGCCACCAACCATAGACCACAGTTCACACTGTAGACCACACTCTCTCCCACTCAGTTCTCAGTGGTGTGTAGGCCATTTTAAATCTCAATGCTTTTTGTCTGATGTAGGTGACAGATCATGCGGATGGTAAACATGCCATTGCCCAATTCCATGAATGGCAGGCTGGAACTGGACTGATCCTTTCTCGAGCCCGGAAACTTCCTCTTGCTACAATATTCACCACCCATGCCACACTGCTTGGGAGGCATCTCTGTGCAGCAAATATTGATTTCTACAATCATCTTGACAAGGTAATGGGCCTCCCCTCTCCTCTCCACCCTCTCCCCGCCTTTCTTTCTGGCCCTTGAAGTTGAAGGATGACAACTATCGATTTTTACATGCATCTGCCAGCTGGATGGCAGAAATGCCCTTTTAATTAATCAGCATTCATGACAAAGCTTCCCCTGAGGTGACAGACAGCTCGTAGAGTTTAACTTTGTTAAAAGTGCAATGAATTAGAGCTTAGAGGTGAGAGGCCTGATTTCTCTCCCACTAGAGAGCAACAGATCCAGAGGGGCATGGCGGGATCCTCACACTGGACGTAAGCTTGGGTCCCTCCTCTCCCCTCGAGCTTGGGGAATGCTGTGAAGACACGGGATCCACATGAGGCTCTGAGGGGCAGGTGGAGAACAGGGATTCTAGGCATACAAACTCGCACCAAGAGAAACTTAGACTCTCTCCCCAAGTGAACAACTAATTGGAAGTTACATTATAGGTACATAGACAAGCTTTCTCCTGTAACTCTGTAACACGTGGCTGGGGGTTTTGTGAGCTCATATAAGAGAAGCTCCTGAAAACCCAGCTGTGGGTCCTTCATGTCCAGTTTTGTTTGCTTATCTTAGGAGACTATCCAATTCCGTGACACCTTATCATTTAATTGACACTTCTTTCTTCTATTTTTTCCAGTTAAATCTGATTAATAAAAAAATGTGTTTTATATCATTGTGTTGATAATATCAACAAGGAATTTTGAGTACTGCAGATGTGGTATATGTATTACCAACCAAAATGATAACCATTTAGCATTCTGAGATTCAGTTTCACTATCAGCAAAATTAGTGAGTTGACAAATTGGTTTCTAAAGTTTTCCATTTTTAAAAAAAATTCTAGGATTCTATAAAATGGAATATAGTGGTGTGTATGCGTGTGTGTGACAGAGAGAGAGATACATAGTTAATACTCAGATAATGGTAGTAGAAAGTTATACTATCTCAAAGACAAAGTGCAAGAAAGTTCTTTCTGACAAATGTCAACATTTACAATGCTAAATTGTCCTAATAAAAACTTCCTTGTAAAAAGGTCAGCCTAAGCTAAAGGTTAAACTGTAAACACAAGATGTACGTTTACAATAAGGTCACCAAAGAATTCAGAGAGTCAGAAGAGGGAAATTTCCTAATGGTGTATAGTAATGGTAGGCTAGTAAGAACCAGTGATCTGTGAAAAGCTTAACAACCATGCTTCTTGGAGAACATCAGAATCTTACTGTGAAAAATAAACAATTGGAGAGGCGTATTGATTTTTTTCTTTTAGATATTTAAGAGTATCATAAAATAGCAATGAATAAAAATAGCTAATAATATGCATTGGATATTCTTATTTTTTAACTAAAAGTGCAGTGAACGCACTATAACATATAGTTATGTATTACAGCTTTATCCTTTTGACAAAAGGTCAGTATGTATATCCTAATGTCTTCAAAGATGATTATATATCTCCCCTCTTAAAAACCCTCACAGGCTGAGATAAAATGTAAGCTGACCCAGAGCCTAGCTCACCTTTCTAATAAAATGCCCTGTCCAGAAAAGGCCAACAGCTAACAAGTAGTCAGGAATTAGGTTCTGAGTTGAATTCATAATCATTTCTCATAGCAAAACCCCCATGCTCATACTTTGGTTAGAATTTGAGTGATACATAAAAAGCACCAAATTATTTAGATGAAAAGTTTTTTTAAAATTTATCATAAGGAATACATCATGTTTTTGTCTTTCATGCAAAAACCAGGTTCAGTTTCAGTAGCTGTAACTCAGACAAATAAACATGGGAAAAATGAAAACTAGCCTAAAAGTACTGAACTTTTGTAAAAGCAAATAGAATAGAACTATTTTACCCAGAAAACTGCTAAATAAAAACATTTTGTTAGTAGCCAATCCACAAGGACCCTGATGTTGGCTTAAGTTTTTAGTAAAATTCATAAGCTAAAATAACATTTCAACCATTTCAGCCAGCATATGAATTTTCTAAGATCCTCCAAGCAGGTGTTTCCAAATGCATCCTTACCAGTCCAACCATTGGTCAACTATCCCCTTAACTATAATGGCTAACTAATGACTTTAAAAAGGGCCTTTAGTTTTCTTATGCTTTGTCCTCTCTTTTCTTGATAGCAACAGAATTTCCTGGACTAAAATCTGAGGACAGTGTTATTTGGGATTAGACGGCAGTGAAGGAAGTCTTAGACAAGTATTTAATGGTTTTAATTCTTTCCTGTTACCAAGTTTTGAGCTAATCACCTTCTCTTATGGATTTAGCCAACTCTGTTGCTGGGCAGAGTATATTACTGGTTAATATATCATTTACCTCATTCTTTATTGTTCTTTTACACACATTATCCAGTATTCCGAAAACATTAAGGAATACTGGAAAAGCAAGATAGTAGGGTCCATCATCAACAGAATCAGGTCCAGATGTCCTAGATGTTGTAGCTATCAAGAGATTTTAACATAAATATGGGGAAAAGGCAGGTAACGTGTAAACAGAAAGGAAACTTCAGCAGAGAGATATTAACTATATATAAAAAAAGAGTCAAATGAAACACTAGACATGAAAAACACTGTCAAGAGATGAAGAATTATTTTATGGGTTTACAGGCAGATCTGACACAGCAGGAGAAAGCATCAGTGAATTTGGGTATAAGTTAATAGAAATGATCTAAACAAAGACAAAGAGTGAGAAAAACAAAGCAGAGCATCCAAAAGCTGTAGGACAGTTTTAATTGGTTTAAAATATATGTAATTAGAATCTCAGAAAAAGAATAGAGAGCAAATAGAGCAGAAGGAAAACAAAGAATCAATAGCTGAGGATTTTCTAAGATTAATGATAGGAAAAAAAAAAGTGACCAAAGGAGTTCAGACAACACCAGGCAGGATAAATACAAATAAAAACACACTTAGATAAATCATTGTCAAACTACTAAAAGCCAAAGATAAAGAGAAAATCTTAAAGGCAGCCAGAGTTTTAAAAAATGCATAAAAACAATGATAAGAGTTTCAACTGACATCAAAAACAGAGGCAGAAGACAATGGAACATCTTTAAGTGATAAATAGAAAACAAAAACAAAAACAAGCAAACAGAACAAAACTGTTAACCTACAATTCTATAAACAGTAAAAATATCATTCAAAAGTGAAGGTTAAAAAAAAAGGAAATTGAAAAAGATGAAAGAATTGACTCCAGGAGAACCTCAGCACATAAGTGTTAAAAAATGTTAGATTGAAGGAAAACGATACCAGGTAGAAACCCAGCTCTGCAGTAAGAAATGAAGCACATCAGAAAAAGCAATGAAGTCTGTAAATATAAAGGACCTATTTTTAAAATTTAATTATTCATCTTTTTCACATATGTATAATTAAATATCTTTTTTTAAAGATTTATTTTATTTATTTCTCCCCCCCCCCCCCCGGCCCCCGGGGGTGGGGGGGGGGGGGGGGGTGGTTTTTGGGGTGTGGTTTGGGGGGGCTGGGGACTGAACAGAACCCAGGATCTCCAATGTAGAAGGGAGGTGCCTAATTGCATGGAATGGAAGCACCTCCATTCACTGCTTTGATGTGTCTCTCATTACGTTTTTCTTCTTGTGTCTCTTGTTGCATCATCTTATTTTGCTAGCTCGCTGCGCCTGCCCATCATGTCAGCTCGCTGTCTTGCTCACCCTCTCTAGGAGGCACCAGGAACCTCTGCTCCCTGCTTTGTTTTGTCTTTCATTATGTTTTTTTCCTTATGTCTCTTGTGGCATCAGCTTGACATGCCTGCCCGTTGCTCCAGCTTGCTGTCTTTTTTAGGAGGTACCGGGAACCAAACCAGAGACCTTCCATTTCATAGGCAGGAGCCCAATTGCTTGAGCCACATCTACTTCCCCATTAAATATCTTTAAAGGTTGACTGTTTAAATGTAAAACATTAACAAAGGAATGTGTGGTTCATAGCTATGTAGGGTCAATTGTGTAACAACAAGAGAATAAAGGATGGGGGTGTAATAATTGGAAATATACTATTTTTAAATTCTTCCATTGCTTGCAAAATATTGGAATATATTTTGAATGTAGACTTTGTTGAGTTAAAGATATATAACATGGCCTTTTCACGAAGATGGTGCCAAAAGTGAAGAGGGAAGCGCCTGCCCCTCCCAAAACCAAAGGCAAAGCAAAAGCTTTGAAAGCCAAGAAGGCAGTACTGAAAGGCATCCACAGCCACACGCAAAAAAGAAGATCCACACGTCACCCACGTTCCAGCAGCCTAAGATGCTGCGTCTCAGGAGACAGCGCAAATATCCCTTGGAAAAGCGCCCCCAGGAGAAACAAGCTTGACCACTAAGCCATCATCAAGTTCTCCCTGACCGCTGAGTCAGTTATGAAGAAGACTGAAGACAACAATACACTTGTGTTCATTGTGGACATCAAGGCCAACAAGCACGAGTGCAAACAGGCTGTGAAGAAGCTCTATGACATTGATTTGACCAAGGTCAACACCCTGATCAGGCATGATGGGAAGAAGGAGGCATACATTTGACTGGCTCTGACTATGATGCTTTCGATGTTGCCAACAAGATTGGGATAATCTAAACTGAGTCCAGCTGGCCATTAAAAATATATATATACATAACATGATCTCTAGAACAATCATGATGTAAGAAATTCAGAGACTAAGTAGAGAAGACAAAATTGATTTTAGAACATAGTTGACTTACTTTTAGTGAAAGGCAGGAAAGAGGAACAGTGGCAGATGGGACAAATCATAATAAAATACTAACATGGTAGGAATAAACCCAAACATACCAATAAATATAAATGGACCAAAAACCCCAATTAAAAGACAAACATTTTTAGACTAGATTCAAAAGCATGACATAATTATGTTTTAAAAAAAAAAAATAAATTTCACAAACAGGTTGAAATTAAAATGATAGAAATATATATTCCATTGTATAATTAAGCATAAGAAATCAGGTATGGCTATATTAATATTTTAAAAATGTAGAATTCAAGACAGAGTAGTATCAAAAATAGAGGCAATTTTTTTTTACTGATAAAGGGATCAATTAATCAAAGGGACATAAAAATCCTAATGTGTATAAACCTAATAACAGAGTTCACAAATTTAAAATTGACAGAACTGAAGAAAATATTGACAAATCCAATATTATAGTTGATTTTAACACTCCTCTCGGTAATTTTGTATTTTTACAAAAAGTTGACAGTAGGAAAAGGTAATTTAAAACAATACCACTTACAATCAAAATTTTTATAAAATAATAAATTTAAAGAATAATTTAACAAATTTAACAAGTTACAAAAATTGCTGAGAAAAATAAAAAATTGAAATAAATGAAGAGGTATACTATGCTTTTGGATTGAATGACTCAATATTATTAAAATTTCAATTCTACCCCAAATTTGTGTATAGATTCAATGCAATCCCATTCAAAATCTCAACAGGGATTTCTCTAGAAATTGATAAACTCACTTTAAAGTTTATTTATAAATGCAAATTTCCTAGAATAACCAAAGCAATTGTGAGAAAAAAAGTTGAAGGACTTACACTATCTGACTTTAAGACTTTCTATAAGTTAGAGTAATCAAGACACAAATCAAAAA
The DNA here is from genome assembly GCA_026826555.1 of Tolypeutes matacus. Taxonomy (NCBI): domain Eukaryota; kingdom Metazoa; phylum Chordata; class Mammalia; order Cingulata; family Chlamyphoridae; genus Tolypeutes; species Tolypeutes matacus. The sequence goes on along the minus strand of JAKSZT010054549.1, from coordinate 3,808,166 downwards.
CCTTGTGGAGACACATTTTTAAAAATGGCCAAAAAGTGAAAAACATGATGATCATTACTCATGAAGGAATTGCAAAATTAAAGCCACATGAGATACCATTATACACTCATTAGAATGGCTAAAATGAAAAAGCTGACATCTTCAAATGTTGGCGGGATTGTAGATCACCCGAATTCTCATATACTGTTGTTCAGAGTATAAACCACTTTGAAGAACACACATCTATCCTATGACTGAATAATTCTGCTCCTAGGTGTTTATTCAAGAGAAATAAAAACATGTGTCTACACTAAGCTGTGTACATAAATGTTCATAGCAGCTTATTCATAATAGCCGAAAACTAGAAACTGCCCAGATACCCATCAACAGGGGAATGGAAACCATTAATCTATACAATGGAAAAGTACTAAGCAAAAGACAGGAACAAACTACTGAATTATTCAACAACATAGATGACTCAAAACTATTAAAGTTAGTCACAAAAAATACATTTTTTAGGGTTTCATTCATATAAAATTCTAGAAGAGTTATAACTGGCCTGTGGTAGTAGAAAGATTGGTTGTTGCTTCAGGTAAGAGGGGTTGACAGAGAAGTGGCACAAGGAAGTTTTTGGAGTGACAAAAATGTTCTTTCTTAATAGGTGGGTGAGTTTTCTATGTATTTGTCAAAATTAAGCAAACTATCTATGTTAGATATGAGCATTTCGCTGAATGTAAATTATATCGTAATAAGAAATTTTAAAACAGTAGGAGATTTAAAGTACTCACCAGTCTCCAGCTCCCAGATATCTTGCACTGGAGAGATGAGGGGGGAAGCTGCCTCACAGTATCTCATTTTTTCTCTCCCTCTCCCTCTCATTTCCAAGGAAGAGTCCCTATAGTTATATCCATTCTCAAACAAAAGGAGGGATGGGGATAGAATTTTCTTACAGCCATTCTATTTGTGCCCAAAAGGAACAGACATTTTCCAATTTTCTACACAATGGTAAACGTTTGTTCATGTCACAGATTAAAAACAGAATTTTCTAAAATATAACTCATTTGAGCAGAACGACGCTAAGACTGTTTATGTAATGTTTTGCTCATGAGACCTTACAGTAGAGCTGCTGAATTAAAAGCACTTGACTTCAGAGTTTTACAGATTTTTTTAATTTATACTACTGTAGTTGGAAGATGCTGGATTCCTCCTGGTTCTTGGCCATGTCGCATACAAGAATTTAAGAGCATGCCAGTTTAATTAGGCCAGTAAAAAGAATTTATCGAGAAAATAGAGAAAAGAGGAAAATACACACCAGAGGCATGGACAGGGTAGCCTCCCGGCAGAGAGGGGCACCTGTGTGTGTGTGTGTGGGGGGGCTGCCTCTTAAAGCGGTTCTTCACTCCCCCAGTTTCCTAACGTTGGGGAGGGGCCCCAGCTGTGTGCTGTTCTGATTGGTTACCTTACAATCCCCACCTGTTGGCTCTCAGGGCACCAATGAGCAGGTCTTTTGTTTGCAGGTATCCAGGACCAATGGGGAGGCCTGTTGCAGTTAGTCCTCCTTACCCCGGAAGGTCCCAGTGTCTCCGGGGGACTTTCTGGCTTTCCCCTTGGTAGCAGATTTCCCTGGGGGTGGGTCTCCTGGTGGGGTCTTTCGCCATGTTCTCTGCCATGTGAGTCTTCTTCCTTCTCTCCCTGTACTAACGTGCCTCGCTACGTTATCAATAAATGAAATTCAGCATCCAAATTATAGCTGTAAAATTGTACCAATTTTCAAGTGTTTTTAAAAGAATCGTTTTTAAAATAGGCTGAACTGGTGGTGTGCTAATGGTTATTAAGTTCAAATAGCAATACGTATTTTATTGGGCAAACTTCATTTCCCCGTCTTCCTTTAAATTAGCCAAAGTTTATGATTTTTTGTTGAAAGATGTGCTTCAAATTAATAAAAAATTTTTGTGTAATATCTGTTCAGTGACCAAAAAGTAAATAGGCAACTTTATATATACAGTATATATAATATTTATATTTTTACATATTCCTGATGACTTGGGGGCATCATCAACTCAATTTAAAAAAACAAAACATTTTTATTGTAGTAACATATACAATTCAAAATTTCCCATTCTATCCACTGTCAAGTATAAAATTCAGTGGTTTTAATCACATTCACAATGTTGTACTATCATCATCAACATCCATTACCCCAACTTTTAGAAATGTCAGCTTTTTGATCCACAAAGTTAAGTTCACCAAGAGTAAGCTGAAAAGTTTGAGTTGAGTTAGGAGGTCAAATCCCGTGAGGCCAAAATATTTACGGAATTTAGACCCATTATCCTTCCAGCTTTCCATATTTAGAGCTGAGTGACATCACAGAAAAGTGGTTTACAATAATTTCTTTTTAAAAAAAATTTATTTTATTTTATTTTGAATGAAGCTTTAGATTACATGAATGTTACACCGAAAATATAGGGGATTCCCATCCACCCCACCCCACCCCCCTCCCACAGTTTCCCCCATTAACAACATCCTTCATTAGTGTGGTACGTTTGTTACAATTAATGAACACATTGAAGCATTGCTACTAACCATGGATTACAGCTTACATTATAGTTTACATTCTATCCCGCACAATTTTATAAATTATGACAAAATGTATCCTGTATCCATCATTGCAATTCCAGCTTTCCACATTCAGAGCTGAGTGACATCATGCCACGGAAAAGTGGTTTACAGTAATTTCTTAAGTCTTTTTCCAGACAATTAATTATTTCTTGTTATTTTCTATAATTCAAGAGGTAAAACCCATACGAGCACATACTACTCAAGAAGAGTTGTATATTAAATAGGTGTGACATCCTTGTCAAAAGGAAAGCACATAAATAGCCAAGGACCCCCGCCCATCTGGGGTCGCTGTAAAGCTGCGGGTATGCTGGGCACACAGACCACAGGCCTGAAAGAGAAGGAATCCCCACGGGCCAGGAAAGGGCAGGTGCTTGGTCGTGTGCCTGTCTTCAGCAGACCTTCCAGGGCCTCGCCAAGCTCCTGTTATCCAGCCCGGTATTTTGCATGCACGCTCCCATCTCTAAATGCCCACATTTTATACCTTCTTCAAGGCTCATGGTCAATGCTATACCATCTATGAAATCTTATTCTTTTCTCTACAGCCATTAATAATAATAACAGCTAAAGTTCACTGAACATTTTTCATGCGCCAGGCACTTTTCTAACCATTTGACAACCATTAGCTCATCTAAACATCACCAAACCCCAGTGTGATAGGAATCATTTCATACTTCTCTCCAGAGTTGTTTTCCTTAAACATAGGTCATGTCTTTACCACATAGTAAATGAGCCCTTTCAGTGGCTTCCTATTGTGCACAGGACAAAGTGTCATCTTAAGGGAATTAGTGATCTGGCCCCTTTATGTCCTATCAGCCTTTGTTCCCTACATCCTACACTCAATGCTACTATCACCTCAGACATTCTGCCATTTTCTGCACATGCCATGTTACTTTATATACTTGTTCTTTAAGTCAACTAATTTTTCAGCCCCAAATAACTTTTTCCCAACGTCCCACTTCAAATGATATATATTTTTAAACAAATCAATGTTATTGATACACATTAATAAAGCATAAATCCATCCAAAGTGTACAATCAATGGTATTCAGTATAATCACATGGTTATGCATTTAATCATTTTTAATGCAAATGCTGTTTTATTCATCCAATCAATCTGGGGATAAAAAGATTAATAAATTGTGGTTCTTGCCCTTGAAGTTTACATTCTGGGAGTGATACTGATAATATGAACAATTATTATATAGTGTGAGATACTGTATTAGTCAGCCAAAGTGATGCTGATGCAAAATACTAGAAATCGGTTGACTTTTTTAAAGGGTATTTATTTGGGGTAGAAACTTACAGTTACCAGGCCATAAAGTGTAAATTACTTCCCTCACCAAAGTCCATTGCCATGTGTTGGAGCAAAATGGCTGCCGACATCTGTGAGGGTTCAGGTTCCTGGGTTCCTCTCTTCCCGGGGCCTTTTCTCTTTCCTCGGCCTTTTCTCTTTCCTCACGACCAAGATCCTTTGTATGCTTACTTCTCGGGGCTCCAGCTCAAAAATTCCAGCATCAAAACTCCAACTCTGTCCTTTGTCATGTCTTTTATGAGTCCCCACACAGCAAGGAGTGGGGCTCAATGCCTTACTGATGTGGCCCAATCAAAGCCGTAATCATAATTTAATTAAGGAAAAGTAAAACCTGTGAATTCAATATGCTCTAATATGCCCAGAGGAAAAGACCAGTTTACAAATATAATCCAATATCTCTTTTTGGAATTCATCAATGTAGCAGTTTGGCAGTTTGATATAGTTATGAATTCCAAAAAGAGATATTGGATTATGCTTGTAAACTGCTCTGTTCATCTGGGCATGATTAAGTTATGATTAGGGCTTTGACTGGGCCACATCAGTAGGGCGTTGAGCCCTGCCCCTTGGTGGGTGGGATGTCAAAGATAGAAGACATGGCAAAGGACAGAGTTGTAGTATTTTGATGTTGGAGTTCTGATGCTCAGTGTTAATGCTGGAGCCCAGGGGAGTCAGCACATGGAAGAGCTTGGTCGTGAGGAAGGAGAGAAGGCTCTGGGGAAAGAGATGAGCTGTTCACCTGATGGCTCACAGCTGGCCTTGTGGAGCTAGCAGAGGAGCTGAGCCCAGAAAGAAGCAAGCCCCGGGAAGAGAGGAACCCAAGAAGCCTGAACCCTGGTAAATGTCAGCAGCTGTCTTGCTCCAACACTTGGCAACAGACTTTGGTGAAGGAAGAAACTTATGCTCATGGCCTGGTAACTGTGAGCTTCTAGCCCAAATAAATACCCTTTATAAAAACCATCCGATTTCTGGTATTTTGCATCAGCACCCCCTTTGGCTGACTCATACAATCAATAAGATCAAACTGCTACAGATAATTTTCCCTATATGCAGCCACAGTGAATCAGTCGTGCTCTCATCCTATACCTTACTTGGGCACTTACTCATTTCTGCCTGACTTTTGTCTCTGTTTTTCTGCTAATTTATACACTCCTTGAGCGTAATAGGAACACATAAATCACTCGAAAAATGATAGATGCACTATTTGATTGAGCAAATGAGGCCAGCCATATAGAGCTTTTAAGCAAACTTGAACTGATGCAAGGATGCCGTATAGAGCCTTGGTTCAAACATTTCCAGAGAGGTGGTTGCAAATATGAGAAAATGTTCCAGGAAATTTCCTTGTCCTAAACCTTAGGATCTTCTAATGAGTCTTTTTCAGTATTTTCCTCTTTAGGAGGCAGTAAGTATTAGCACTAACTTGTTGACAGAGCCAGAATCTGAAATATACAAAAGCAGGTCAGAGCACAAATGTGGGCATCACACTGATTGGGGATCAGTTTAGGGCTCTGCTTAGACACTTAACAGGAATGTGACCTTGGACAAGTTTCCTAACCTCTATGCATCCAATTCCCCCTCTATGAAACAAAGACAAAACATCTTTTTGGTGGCTTGTGAAGATTAAATAAAATAATGTGCTTAGGAGCATTCCTGACAGTGCTGAAGAGCTACCAATAATCTTTATTGTGAACATTACCCTACTGATATGACACCAGAAATGCTGTGTACTCTTTTCTCTTAACTAGGTTCACGTGGAGCTAAGGGAGACATAACAATCAGCAACTAAGTGAAATGGCAAATGCCTACAGCTGTTGCCAACTATTTAAGTAATTGTTGGGGGGTTGTTCTTTTTTTTTTTTTTTTTCTTTTAAGTTAAGATACCCAGAATAATAGATGATTACACAATCTAACACATTATCTAATTAAATTAACTGTACACCCTTTGCAATTACAAAGTGCAAGTATATGTAACCATGGAAAAGCCTGTCTTGTTTTTCAGGTTCACTTTCAGTGAATTAAGGATAATAATTCTTATATTGAGTGTTGAATTGAATGTCAGTAGCTTTGTTGCTCATGGGCAAAATATAAGTACCTTGGGGAGAGGAATTACCTCAATGTTTGTCAAAGGTGGGATAAATAAAAATATAATTAAGATATCAAAAAATCAAGAATTCTGTATGAAAAGTGGAAACATTTATTTAGGGGTTTAAACAGCAGTTTAGAAGCAGATATTAAATTCGCTTTTATTAAGCTAAGCAGTTATGTATTTTAGTAATGGGCTTAAGAAAAATTTATCATGACATATTTTTTGGTCAAAATCTCACACAGCCTTGAGAAAACAACATAAGAAATACATGATTTTGTTTTGCTTGTGTGGAAGGTTCATATAAACAAATGTGTGTATGTGGGGGTTTTTTGTTTTTGTTTTTTTAACAGTTTAACATCGACAAAGAGGCTGGGGAAAGGCAGATTTACCACCGGTACTGCATGGAGCGAGCCTCTGTCCATTGTGCCCACGTGTTCACCACAGTGTCTGAAATAACCGCAGTAGAGGCAGAGCATATGCTGAAAAGGAAACCTGGTAATTATTACACCCGAGGCTGTCCCGGATTTTTTACTTCCAAATAACATTAGACTATGAAAATTTTGTTTTTGCAGCATAAAATAATTCTTGCAGGAAGGATCGCATTCACTCTTAATGCCCAGACCTTTATGTATGTTTTAAAATTCTCAATTTCAGAAGCATTGCAGTGAAACCAACACAGCTATATGTGGAACATATTAAGTGTTCGCTCTGTGCTTGTTGAATAAATGAGCTACCTTTGTAATGCCTAGGTGTGCACTGGGCTGTCGTAAGGACTTGATGTATGGAGCCAAGCTCTGTTGGCTTTATTATTATTATTATTATTATTTATTTATTTATTTTACTGGGAAGTCCCAGGAATCAAACCCAGGTCCCTCCATATGGGAGACGGATGCCCAACCATTTGAGCTACATCCACCCCCCTGCGTTGGCTTTTAATAAAACAGAAGTCAAGGGAAAGGTCAGAAATTTGCATGAGATTACCCCCAGTCCTACATTTTGGAGCATGGGCTCGTTGGTCCTGCTTAGTAGAGCCCTGTTGTTTTCCTTTTCCCTCAGACCTTCTTGCAATTTTTTTTCTGGAAGTCATCCCTATATCATCCTTAGGTTGCCACGGCGACCAGGCATGTTTATAAAACATGGCCCTACCACCTGGCCCCAGCTGATTGGCCCATAGGTAGACGCTCAACATAAGCTGAGCCAATCAGCATGCTCCCTTAAGAAGGGGCCTAAACAAATGAATCTCAGTTTCAATAAAGTCTTGTACAATGTGGATGCCAGCTTTGAAGCTGTTGCCATGTCTTTTTCTATCATGTTGCCTGGAATACAGAGACCATTAATTACAGTAAAGTTCAGGACTCAGGTTCTAAACAGTTTAGACCATGGTTTAAACTAATTCCAGAGGCCCAGCTCAATGTTTGCCATGCATCCTACCAATAAACTCCTTTTTCTACCTTACCTGTTATTAGTAGGTTTCTACTGCTTACAACCAAATGACCCTAATTAATACATCCTTCTTACTTAATCCCTGTTGTCTTTTTTTTTTTTCAGAAAATAGTTGAATGTCTAAAGGAGGTATTTCAAGGTGCTACATAATTTTTTAAAAGGCAAGAATCAAAGTAATTTGCCTAGTAGCAACATAAAGATCCTATGCTATCCTTTCTTCTTTCCAAGGATTCTTACAGTTTCACTTGAATTCTCACTCCCATTCCTCTTACAGGATATATGCTCACTTCTCTCTTGAATCTTGCTTTTTTTCCCGGACTATGATGTCCTTTTCTGAGCTCACAAAGATGCTTTGTTTTTTCCTATTCTTTTTAGGATGCTGCTCTATTAACTGACAACAGAATCTCATCCTCCTCCTACAGCCAAATATCTTAGAAGCATAATCCACAGCTACTGCTTCTACTTACTGCTTCTACTTCCCCTTGGACTCTGGCTTCTAATCCCCACCAACCCCCCAAAAAATCACCAAATTCAGGTTTCTTTATTTCAAATATCCTTTGGCATTCTTTAGCATTCAAAGGTGGTAGACACTACTACCTTTCCCTTACTTTTTGTGACACAACACCATCCAAGTTCTCTAACATGATTCTTCTTTAGCCTTCTAATAGTTTTTCTACTTTCATTTATTTTTAGAGATTTATTTATTTATTTATTTCTTCCCATCCCCTCGTTGTTTGCACTTGCTGTGTGCTGTGTCTTTAGGAGGCACTGGGAACTGAACCCAAGACCTCTGATGTGGGAGGGAGACGCCTAATCACTTGAGCCACCTCCGTTCCCTGCTTTGTTGTGTCTCTCATTGTGTTTTTTCTTCTTGTGTCTCTTATTGCATTGTCTTGGTGCGTCAGTTTGCCATGCCTGCCCATCGCATCAGCTCGCTGTCTTGCTTGCTTTTTTCTTTAGGAGGCACCAGAAACCTCTGCCCCCAGCTTTTGTTGTGTCTCTCATTATGTTTTTTCTTCTTGTGTTTCTTGTTGCATCATCTTGTGTCAGCTCGCTATGCCTGCCCATCACACTAGCTTGCTGTCTTCTTTAGGAGGCACTGGGAACCGAACCATGGACCCTCCATGTGGTAGGCGGGAGATCAGTCGCCTGAGCCACATCCGCTTCCCTTTCTTCTGCTTTTAAAAGTGGATGTTCTCCAAGATCATATACTAGATCCTGTTTTCTCTATATGCTATTTTCTTTCATTCTTACTTCCTTAGAGACACAACCGTTGATTTGTGATGAAAACATGTGCTTGGTGTCAAATGTCTGAATTCAGTATCAAAAATGACTTATGTTGAATATATTTCTAGTTATGTGACATTGTACAAGTTAAGCTTTCTGTGCCTTATCTATATAATGAGGAAGATAATACTATCTCTTGGACAATAATACTCTTATCTAAATTTGTTGCATTAAGTAAAAGGATTAACACATGGAATGAACTCATGTCAATGCCTAGCCTGTTGAAAAGATTCAAAAACCGTTGGTTCTTATTATTTTGTGTGGATCACTGTCTAGGTTTTCGCAAGTTCTGTCTGTATGTCTGGTTGCTCACAAGCTAGTGTCACCTGAAGTTCTGTTAGGACTTTAAACACTGCAATCTACTCCACGTCGGACTAGTGATAGATTCATTTGGTGGCTCTGATTGAAATTGTGAAATCTCTGAACATTTTGTAGCTCAAGTAGGTCAATGGACTTTTAGTAGATCATTAAACATAAAATCTTTCCCAAGAGCATTTTGAAAAAAAAAAAAAAGCATCATGTCGCATAGGTATGACTTTGTATTTCCTAGTTATCCTTGATGGCCCCCCAATTAAAATTATAATCACAGCTGCAATGCTGAGGGCACAACTCCAGAGTAAGAGGCCAATGTTGGCTGGGTCAAAACCTTGTATGAGTACTGCGAATGGGGCCAGACATTTTGAAAAGTAAAAGCAGAAGTTACTGTCTTAGACCATTGCATTGTGGCCTAAAGAAATATGAAATCAAAAGTTATTTCCTTAGGCCTCTGTGACAATCCTGCTAGCTCTATACCTATCCCCAAGATAAAGAACTCGCAGTCCATAGTTTTGTCTCCAAAAACAAAGAGCTTTAAAGTCTATATACAAACCAGTGGTTTCTGCAATGCAATGGTTCTTCAATTTCTACAATAGTTTGCATTTACAAAGTACTTTTTTGCTTAATCACTTCATTGCTTATAGGAAAGAGGGGTTCTAGGGTTCTGTATCAATTTCATATATAATCAAGAATATCAGGTTTCACTTTTCCCCCCTTATTTTAAAGACATCAGGTTATAAAGGATTTTTTTTTCCCTATGCAAATTCTGAGTTTAATCTCTGTTTAAGGAAATTTGCATTGTGTGGTCTTGATGAGAGGCAAGACTCTGCCTTCCCCCAGCAAAGCCAAAGGAGGACAGAGTATGACTTCTCCCTGCTTCCGAGCAGGTAGGAAGCAAATGCGGCGTTCAGAGCTAGCAAATGCTCCTGCTCAGGACTTTAAATCTTGAAAAAGGGCAAAGAGGCCATGGCATTCAGAGCAGTGTCAGAGCAGAGGTGGCCGTGATCCCACAGTTTTGTCTGCTCCTCTCTCCTGAGGCTGGGTTCTCCACCGCCCAGCGTCCTCCTGCCTCTTCCTTTCTGAGCTGACTATCCTGCCTTACCGCTAATTCTGTCAGCTCTTTTATGTCATTTTGATCAGTTCCTTTTCTGCTTGAGTGCGTCAGACTTGGTTTAAACCAGTTTGTTTTATATCCATGAGTGCTAACTGGTAGAGAAAATTACAAGAAATTACAAAATATAATGAAACTACAATAGAGGAAAGTTAAAATGCTCACAATTCTACTATCCAGAGGTCATTACAGTCAATATCTGGATGTATATTCCTCTGGACTGTTTTATATGTATCGTTTACCTTTAACAAATGAGATCAAACTGCATTTACTCTGTTTTCTACTTTCTTTTTTTATTTAACAATATACTATCAGCCTGTGTCAGCCTATACCAACAATACAATTTAAAATAATTAGATAGAAGTCTATTGTAAGGATATATATAAATATGTCCATGGACATTTAAAATTAAATATTAAAAATTCATATTGATTAACACTAAAATGAAATATTTTTAATGATTGCCATAATAGTTAAATTTATTCCCAAATGCATAATGATTTCATTAGGATAAAATCTTGGAAATGAAACTCCTTTCTCAAAGCTTATGCATATTTTTGAAGCTTTGGGTACAAATTCAAGTACAAGTAGCATAAAGCTATAATTTGACCCACAAATTTCTGAGCATTGTCAAAGCATATCCCAGAAATGTTTTACTAAATTATACTTCCTCCAGAAAAATAAAGTGTTTCTACACATTCTTACCAACATATATATTTTTCAGTCTTTGACAATTGGATTTGTTAAAAATGCGATTGCATATTCTTCTGGTGTACATGTCTTTGATTATTGAATCTAAATATTTTTTCACCTGTATATTGGGCATTAATATTTAACCTTCTGTTTAGTCTGCTATGCCTGTTTCTATCAGGATGTCTGTCTTTTCTCTTGTTGATCAGGTTTAAATATACATGCAAACATACACACATGCTTTAAATGTCATGTTGCTTTTTCTCAGTTTGCCATTTGGCCTCTAGTATATTTATTGGTAGTTGGGCAGTTATTTTTTTTTTTTAATAATTAATTGATTGATTTCTCCCCCTCCACCCTCGTTGTTTTGCGCTCGCTGTCTGTACTCTGTGTGTTCTTCTGTGTCTGCTTGTCTTCTCTTTAGGCAGAACCAGGAACTGATCCTGGGACCTTCTGGAGTGGAGAGAGGCGCTCAATCTCTTGCGCCACCTCAGCTCCCTGGTGGCCATGTCTCCTATTGTCTCTCTTCTGTGTCCCTTTTTGTTGTGTCATCTTGCTGTGCCAGCTCTCCGCACTGGCCAGCACTTCATGCGGGCCAGCACTCTTGCACGAGCCAGCATTCCGCATGGGCCAGTACTCCACACAGGCCAGCTCTCCACTCAGGCCAGCTTCGCACTCTCCAGCTTTCGTTTCACCAGGAGGCCCTGGGAATCGAATCCTGGACCTCCCATATGGTAGATGGGAGCCCAATCACTTGAGCCACATCCACTTCCCAGTTGGGCAGTTATTGATCTGAGCCTACACTAGTGCCTTAATATGAACTTTAACCATCATCTTTTTTTTTTCTTAGGAGGTACTGGAGATTGAATCCAGGACCTCGTACATGGGAAGTAGGCACTCAAACCACTGAGCTATACCCGCTCGCCTAACCATCATCTTTTTAGTCACTGTTTTTCCTTCCTGTTAGAGTTGCCTGACCACAGGACATGCCTTCTAGTTAGGAACAGTAGCAAGAAATCAGTAACATTGGTTGCCTCCAGGGAGAAGAAAAAGTCAAAGCACACGGATGGAAGGGAGACTTTTCAAAGTATGTCTTTTGAATATTTGAAATTCAAATGATACTAATTATTACTTATAAGCTAATTAATTAATTAATGAAAATGAAACTCAGAACAATACCAACTATAGAGTGGCACCACTCACAAATTGAAGATATTCTTACTAGCACAGCAAACTTTTAGTACCCCTTTTAAATACAATTGGTAAGGATTAGATTCTATATTAGTATTTTCACTTTTAAGACAAAGCTACAAGTTTTTAACTCTACAGTGTTTGAGGGGCCACATGACTCCATACCCATCCATGAGGCATAATTTACTTTTGTCTTGAGCCATGTAGGCAGGGTGTGCTGGAACCAGCTCATTATGACTCACAAGAGCCAACTGCTAAAATTTCAGGAAACTTGTAAGCTGGTTGTTAAACGCAGCCATTACTAACAATTAAATTATATAAACTTACTAATGGGGAAGCGGCTGTGGCTCAATCAGTGGGGCTCCCATTTACCATATGGGAGGCCCCGGGTTCGGTTCCCGGGGCCTCCTGGTGAAGGCAGGCCCGCCCGCACGGCGTGGTTGGCTGACCCAGTGAGCACAAGCAGCAAGGGGGGGAGAAATGAATAAATAAATAAAATCTTTAAAAAAAAAAAAAAAAAAGACTCATCTTGTTTTTTAAAAAAAACAAAACTTACTAATGAATTACATTAAAATAAAATTTAATAATGAAGACACACCACTTCCTATTTATTTTACTACATTTTACTATTATTTGTGCTCTTGAGGTTATTTATGTCTCTTGTATGTATATGTATGGTAGAGATACCATATACTGTTATCGCACATCTCTTCCTAACTCCTGATTCGGTGAGAGCATGTTGATAGCTTGAACTCAGTCCTGGTGGTAGTCTTTTACACCATGGAAATAAGCAGGCACTACAAAGCAGGTCTTTCTCTCCTTTTCCTTGAGAGTCAGTTGTTAAACATTTACCACCATACCACGTATGTGTGAGATTATTCTGCAATATAAACATGGATATTAGAAGCTCTCCTTAACTTGTTAGGGCAATAAATTGAGACGATTTCTGGATGCAGGTCTTCTCTTTTTAGTTGCATGTGAAACAATTTAGAAATGCCCAGAAGAATTCAAGTCATAAACTGATACCTATATACATCCTTTCCTTATACATTTTTTTGGGGGGGGGCAATACAGCTGCATGGTACAGCTTTTGTTTGTTCTAAATCCTGCTTCTGTGACTTTGTAGTTATTTGAACTTGGGCAAATAATTCTCTGCAGCCCAGTTTCTTCCTCTGTGAAATGAGGACCACAAAAAGAATTTACCTCTTAGGTTATGATAGATTGAGTTATCTACCCCAGGGGAAAAACAATAATCCATTCTTACTCTTAATCCCTCTCTGTGGGTGTGAATCCACTGCACACAGGACCCTGTGAAGATGTTATTTTCAGTTAAGATGCGGCCAGCTGAATCGGGATGGGTTTTAATCCCGTTACTGGAGGCCTTAGAAAGAGCAAGTTATGGGGAAGAGGAGAGGACATTGCCTCAAAGAACCCAGAGATTGTCGGCCACCCAGAACGCTCCTAACCCAGGAGGAAGCCAGCCTCCCAGCCTCAGGAACCGTGAGACAATGAATTATCTAAGCCAACCTGTTGTGTGGTCTTTGTCATAGCAGCCTGAGCTTTATGAAAATTCAATAAATTAATATTTCTCAAATGTTCCAATGAAACAAGTACACCTTATATAAATGTTATAGAAAGAGAAAATGCATTGTAAGAGGTGACTGTCGTACTGTTTTGAATACCCTATACAGTTTATCCAGGTATTATTTATAAGAAAGCCTTCCCTGGAAACTCTGGTGACCTAAAATGACTCTTGCTGTGGCAAGGTATGTAAAGTAGCATAGCAAATGCCCAATTACTTAGTAAAAACTCATAAAAATGAGAAAAAAATTTTATATGAAATGCCCAGGAAGCCTGGGTTGATTTTGTGGAAATATTTGAAGAGACTAGCTTGTTAATTATAAAATATTGTTCAAAAACAATTTGATATGCTCATACTTCTAGCTAAAGTCTCCATTGCAACAACCACAACCAAGTGCTGACCTTTCTGACCGGGCTTCTGTATCAGGTTCCTATGGGTGCTGTAAGGAACACCCACACACTGGGTAGCTGCAGACAACACGGATCTCTCTTACAGGTCTGGAGGTCAGAGGTCCTAAATCTCTTTCACTGGACAGGGTCACGGGAGAAGCCATTTCCTTGCCTCTTTCCATTTCTGGCGGCCACCTGTAGTCCTTAGCTTGTGGCCCTTTCCTCCAACTTCAAAGCGCATCACCTCCAATCTCTGCTTCCATTATCATCCATTTAGGCAGTTCAGATCTCCCTCTGCCTCCCTCTTGTAGGGACCCTTGAGATTACATTGGGTCCATCCAGATAATCCAAAATAATCTCTTTATCGCAAGGTCCTTAACCACGTCTGCTAAGTCCCTTTTGCCATATAGGGATCAATCACAGCTTCCAGGGCTTATAGGACTGGGATGTTTGGGGCCGTTATTCTGCTGACCACACCTCTTTCCTTGCCTTTGTTTTTACTGCTACTAATAACCCACATATTCAGGAGTAGTTTCCATTTTTCCAATGCCAGAGAACAATATTCTGGAAAAACAAGAATGTCTTCCTCCTGAGCAAAATAATCTTCTGGGCAGAAGGAGTCAGTTTGTATTTGAAAAAAGGGCCTTTCCAATTTTCCAAATGGAGTGAAGATTGCTTGCACTTGGCTAAAATAAAATGGCAGAGGTAGTTTAGTGGCATGGTTAAGGCCATGACAGCTGGCACAGACTTCCTGCACTGATTCCGCTCCCACTTACCAACCACGAGATCTCAGACAGGTTCTGTAATGACCCTGTGCCTCAGTTTCCCCCTCTGAAAATGCAGATGACAAAAACACCTACTTCATCGGTTGTTGCAAGGATGTTAAATGAATTAGGTTATAAAATGTTTAGAGCAGTGTCTTACATATTGATAAATGTAAGCTACAATAATTATTATCATTGCCATCAGTCAGGCTGTTTCATGGTACCAGTGGCTCTTTGTTATTTTGGTCAGGTGCTCCTGATTTCCTCTCTCAACCAGAAGACTTGGGATTCTGAAGTTTTATGAAAATTTAATTCTATCATCGTTAGATAGGTTAATAGCATTTAACCTCATAGATTTTTCTATAATGGTACCTTCTCTCAGAAGACTATTTTCATGATGATTTTGCATTGCTTTTCCAGATGTCATTACTCCAAACGGCTTGAACGTTAAGAAATTTTCAGCAGTGCATGAGTTTCAAAATCTACATGCCACATACAAGGCCAGGATCCAAGATTTTATTCGAGGTCATTTCTATGGGTATGCTTTTCTTTCTTTAAAAACAAAGCAAAAAAAATTTGCATGTGATTTTAGGGATTTTTGATAGAGAGTAAACGGCACTATTGTAGTATCTTTCCCATACCTCTTTGTGCTTTAATTCATGTGTACATTTTGTTGATGTTGCTTTATTTTACATGAAACTGTTTTGTTTTATTCTAGTCATCTCGACTTTAATCTTGAAAAGACTTTGTTCCTTTTCATTGCTGGGAGGTATGAGTTTTCAAACAAAGGAGCTGACATCTTCCTAGAATCCTTATCCAGGCTAAATTTCCTGCTGAGGGTAAGAAAGCTTTACAAGGGTTCAATCCCCTGTAACTACTAAATAAAAAATAAAATAAAATAAACACAGATCTTAGAGTCAGAAAGCACCAATTTGAATCTCAGCTCTGCCACTGACAAAATACTTAAGAAAGCTCAGACAAAATATATAACCTCTTGTGCTTCTCTTTCCATATGAATAAAACGAGGATGTGATATCTATTGTACAGGGCTATTTGGTGCATCAGAGGAACACAGGCTCAGCACAAGAGAAACTTGCAGCAAATGACTGCTTTGTTACGTACACAGCACAAAGGGCAGGGGAAGAGAGCCCGTCACGGCCAGTCTCCCAGGGAGGCCAACGGCATTGGTCAGGGTCAGCGGATGGCAGCTCCACGTGCCACACTTGGAGTTAGGAAGGAGAGAGAAATCCCTGCTGCCCGAGGGCAGGGTATGGCGGGACCCTGCCTCTGAGGTTTCTTGCCCTGAGATGCAGCTGGAGCTGCTTTTTTCCAGTTTCCAGGTTTAAAGTAAGGTCAGGCCCTTTCATGAGACTTAGCATCTCAGCCGGCTGCCTGCTGCATGGAAACATCTGCAGGCAATAGAAAGGAGGGGTTGGGGGTAGGGAGGACTGGGGGGTGGCCACTTAAAGTGTCTGCCTTCCCCAGCAGTTAGCACAAAGATTAGATTAAATTATGTATTCAAGGCGCCTAACAGCGTAGCTGCCACACCAAGTGTGCTTGTTCCTTTCCACTAGGGCTAGAAAACAAAATGCAACATCAATATGAGAACCAAGAGAGCTAACAGAAAAATGTAAACAGTCTACTCGTGCGAGTCAGTGTGGACAAGCTGAAAAGTAGACTAAGTCAACACTAAATCACTCATTACATATCCAGTCTGAAATTTATATATGCTCGTGTTTAAATTATTTTTTAATCACAGGAAAAAGCAGTAATAATGGCAATTGGGCTCTATATTTTAGATTATCAATGCCATGGAAATATTTTGTCTGAATTTCCAAATGGCTAAATTGGTAAATCAGGATTGAAAGAGATTTAAATTTCTGGAAAAGTCTCAGGTAGATAAGTAATTTCTCTGAATCATGCATAAGTTTGTTTTTTATCTAAAGATATTTTTAAACACTGCTTTTCAAAGTTTAAGGTCCATCTGCTACACGTTCCATTTTATCTGTGTTGTGTTTTCTAATCTCTCACCAGATGCATAGAAGTGACGTCACGGTGGTGGTGTTTTTCATTATGCCTGCCAAGACAAACAACTTCAACGTGGAAACCCTGAAAGGACAGGCTGTGCGCAAACAGCTGTGGTAATCCCACATGTTGTCAGTGTTCTCGAGCAATAAGTGAAAATGGATTTTTTTAAGTGAATGATCTCTGATATATATCCCCTTGAATATCTTTTCCTTAAGATTTTTACAGGACATATGCTACTTGGTTCTTTCCTCATTGCAGGACTATGTTAAATTATGTGATAACTACCAAACAACTGTGTTACTATAAAAACTTTGAAACGAGCTACGATGGAAGGAGAAATATTTAAAGAAGAGCCTCTGTAGAAATCTTTTAAGATAGGCTGAATTTTTTTAGTTTTTTTTTTTTTTAATTGTGGAAATGTCCGACATGTAAAAGTAAAGAGCCATGCATGATGACGCACGCCTACACATGCATCACCCAGACCCAACAATTTTCAATTGTTAACCTTGTTACATCCACACCTCCTTCTACTCCTCTCTGTCCCCCACTCCACGTTGTCCCTGTTTACTTCCCAGCAAAAGAGAGAATGAATTTTAAGCACTCTGGGAGTGTCAGAAATGTTCTACTGCCTTAGCCCGGGAGGTTTTAATTCAAGCTAAATTGGCAAATGGGAAAATAACGGAAGAGGTCATGAAAAAAGACCTGCATGTTTTCAAAACATGCATTGACAAAATTACAGCACTGTCATGAAAAATGAAGATTAAAATTTATGACATTGTTCCAAGAGTTCTTAACAAGGGGTCTGTGAGCTTGAACTGAAATTAAAAAAACAAACAAACCACATTATTCTTGTGGGAACGTGTTGGAGAGGGTGAGATATATTTATTAATAATACACAGTATAGTGTGGACTTAGTAAGGGGTCCGTGGTTCTCACCTGGCTGGCAAAGGGGTCCCTGCAACAAAAAAGGTTAAGAACCCCTGGTTTAAAATGATAAATCTTTCTACTTCAAACAGGGACATTGCACATTCTGTGAAGGAAAAGTTTGGAAAGAAACTCTATGATGCATTACTAAGGTAGGTGCTTGGAATACTTAACACTCTTAATGTTTAATATTGAAAACATTTAGAATAAATTCAAAAGTTATGCATTATAATATAGGACTTAATAGCTTTTGAAGACGCGTTAAGTCCTGTGAGCAGGTTTTGCTTTAGCCTCCATTTGAGAAACACACCTAAACAGAATTTACAAATGAAAAGACCTTTATATGTGCAGGTAAGTGCTAATTACCGGGAACTTCATTGAGGGTTAATATGTTCATTGGAAGCAGAGGGAGATTTCCGGAGATTTTAAGTCAAAATGTATATTGATTTAATAGATATGAAATATATTTCATAAAAATGAAGTATATATAAAATATATTTTTATATATTAAATCTACATTAACATATAGATTGCTTAATAAATAATAAACTATATATTGACAATATATAGGTTTTGTTCTAATATGAAGAGAAAACTGTGTTGTCTTCTGATCCTTCGGTGCTGTTGTGCATCATTTCTTTGTACCAGAAAAAGAATGAACTTGTCCAGGCCTGTTATGGGCCCTTTAAAATGTAGTGCTCAGGAGTGGACAGAGATCCTGAGAGTGTTCCGTGATGGAAACTCACTATTAAGGCTTTTTTCTCTTACTATTAAGGCTTTAATAATCCAATTTCAATTTTCTTTTCTACTATCAAACGTGTTATTTTATCAAACTTCTCCACATTTCAGGAATTTGTCTGACAGCTTCATCAGAAAGCTGTTTGCTTTCCATTTCTTTTTTAACGTGCTTAGAGCTGTCTCTGAACAGAGGCAGTATTGAATTACTGCCAGCTGTTTTTGTTTTTCTTGTTAACATTGTTTTCTCCACAGAGGAGAAATCCCTGACATGAACAAGATTCTGGATCGAGATGATCTAACATTTATGAAAAGAGCCATCTTTTCAACTCAGGTATTAAAGAAAAAAGGTGCCCACTCTTGCCCATACTTACTAAAATCGATTTAAATCAATATTTTAATTTATCGGCACATGCTAACTTGGGAAACTTTTTAACATGAGAGCCAGAAGAGACATTCTTATGTATTCACCTAAATACTTGTCTTTCACCGGTGGTTTTGGGGGTCCTTTTTTTTTTTTTTTTTTTTTTGGCACCAGGGCTGGAACCTGGGACCTCCCATGTGAGAAGGAAACAGGCGCTCAAGAGCTTGAGCCACATCCGCTCCCCTGGGTTTCATTTTTTAAATGTTGAGAAACTGTCTTTGTAGCCATTCATAAAAATTCATTTGGAATCAATCTATGCAATTGAAAAAAAAAAATGTATATATAGCAGCAACAACAAAAATCCTCCCAAATTTGTCAGAAAGCATAGACTTCTGAGTCACAATAGAGAAAATGTAACTATTTCCAAGGCAAGCAGAATTATTGCAATAAGGAAAAGCCAAATGCTGTGTCACGAACACAGCAAAACGCATATCCTCACAGTGAGGTGCCGGGCCCTCGGAGACAGCGCCCCCTAGGGGGAGCCAGGAGGATTGCAGAACCCCCCCACGCAGCCAGTCCCAGAAGCGGTCAAGAAGCGTAGACCTTTTAGATAAGTGGCTGCAGATGGAAACCACAACCTCCACCGTGCACAGTGTGGCAGGAAGTTCTTCAGCCCATTATCTTCCTCTCAACTTAGTCATCATCATCAGTGTCATCTCAAAAGACTGAGGGCCTGAAGGTTGTTTGAAATGTTACCATTGCTGAAACTGGTCACACTGATGAAGTCTCTCCTCCAGCTGCCTCTTCCTCTCTCTGTTCCTCCAGCGACAGTCTTTGCCTCCAGTGACCACGCACAACATGATTGAGGACTCTGCCGACCCCATCCTCAGCACCATTAGGCGGATCGGACTTTTCAACAGCCGCACAGACAGAGTCAAGGTAGGATGAATTATGTGTGCAGGGCACTTCAAAATTATAGATAGCACTGTTTGTTTGTTTGTTTGTTTGTTTGTTTTTAGGAGGTACCAGGGATTGAACCCAGGACCTCGTACCTGGAAAGCAGGTGCTCAACTACTGAGCTATATCCGCTCCCCTAGAGAGAATATTTTTGAGAATTTATGAATAACCTTCTTTATTTTAACATCGATCAGAAATATTTTAAATTATATTTCTAGAAAATATTAATTTGCTTTCCTGTCTGGGGTAATATTAAAGGATAGTGAGTATTTTGGACTCTTTCTTGAAAACTGAAGCAGGTTTATGGCTTTGAGTCATAATTCTAATAATTATTTTCATCACATAGCATTGTAAATAAGCATAAGAAAACTACTAAATTTTTACCAATACAAATATATTCTAAGATTCCTTTATTTAATGAACACCTGATAGTAACATGAATTGTTTTCGTTTCTTCCTAGTAGACTGCAATTTAAGGGGATAATGTGAGAAATTTATGGTTTCAAGGAATATGATTAATAAACGTTTTATGGAATTTTCTACAGACCAATTAAATCTTTGGCCCTCGGTCCTTACAATGACCAGGCACAGCATTATTTGCTGAAGTATTTACTGTGGAGCTTCTCTCTATGACGTTTACTGGGGACCTAAGTAAAGGAAAAGACACATTAAAATCCTACTGCAAAGATAAGGGCCCCTTACTAAGGCAATACCAGGAGGCTGGAGAGGAGGGAACAAGGAGAGAGATGGCTGGATGTAGAAAGGATCAGACTTAGCGACCACAAGGACATTGGGAGTGACAAAGAGGGAGAAACCAAGGACAAGAGGCCCTTGGCTTCAGTTTCTAACCAAATGCTCTCTGAAAACCAAGGAAGACTTTAGCAGAGGCTGGTTTGAGGGTCTTGTCATGAATTGAGGTCAGCATTGAATAGATTGGGTTTGCGTTACACATGAGATATCCAAGTGGAGATGTTTTATAGGCACTTAGAGAACACGGGTCTGGGTTTACAAGGGCAAGTGTTTGATGCGTAGGCAGGAATGGAGGTCCTGGGAATAACTGGTGCCCTGGGAAAGAGTTGAGTGAGTGTTGAGAACAGACCCAAGGAAACCTCAAGATTTAAGAGGGCATTAGAAGAAGAAACATTAATAAAGAAATAGGAGGGAGAAAGAGTTAGAAGAAAAGGCTATCTCGGGAATTAAGACAGGAGAACTTTTCAAGATGGTAGGAGAGTCTCATAATATAGCATTCAATGACACAAGCAGTTTGTAAAATATTCTGTTTGCTGTGATATACATTGTCATTTCAAACATATTCTTTGTATATTTATATGCATTCATATTATTTAGATGATACTTTAATATATTTATATGTATGTTTATGTCTATAAATATTTATATGTATATATTGCACAGTGCCATAGCATTTGGGTGACTATTATTTTCTCATTTGTGTGTGTTTTTTTTTAAAGATTTATTTATTTACTTTATCCATTTTAATCCCCGCCCCCCTTCCCCATTTGCTGTTTTGTGTCCATTCGCTGGGCAATTCACTGTGTCTGTTTCCTGCCATCTCTTCTCATCCTCCTCCTCCAGTCCTCACCAGGATTCGATCCTGGAGACCTCTGATGTAGGAGAGAGGTGTTTTGCCACCTGCGCCATCTCAGTTCCCGGCTTTCAGAGCTTTCGCAGCATCTCGTCTCGTCTCTCTCCTGTTATGTCACCATCTTGCTGCATGGCTCCCGGGGCCTGGTGGCTCACCGGCACACAGAGCCTGGCAGCCCATGCGCCTTCTCTCTCTATGTATTTTATTTTACCGGGAGGTCCCGGGGACCGAACCCAGGTCCCTCCATATGGCAGACGGACGCCCAACCATTTGAGCCACATCCGCCCCCCTCATTTGTGTTTCTGCATCTCCACAATTTCGCCATCTAGCACACCTTCTATAATGCGCAGGTTACAAATTTCCCCCTGGAAATGCAAGCACATATCTGCCAATGACCGTCATTTATGTTTTTTAGTAGGATTGGATCTGAAGATCTAAACTGACTTCATTCTCTTAGAGTTTTCCCTCAGTCTACAGTGCTACCCTCTCAATCTTTTGTCTCTTGGAGAGAAGATGATAGGGACAAGGAAAGCCTTTTCTTTCCCTATAGATTTGTTTTTCTCCAAACCTTTTATATCACACCCATATCTAAATCTCTGTGTGTCCCCCTGAGGCGCTGTCAGGCACATAGTGTGTACAAAGAAACGCAGACAGAAGGGAGAAAGGGGCGGCTGAAAGAAAGAAGGGGGTATGTCATGAGGCCAGTCATTGTTCCCGTTTCCCTGGCTCTTGTGAAGAGCCCTTGAATTTGGGAGTTTGGAACCGTGTGCTTTGCTGATGTATGTTTGAAAATGCTAGATAATAGTCAAGCCATTTTCCAGGAATGGGCCACTACCATGTGTCCTAAACGTATTTAGCCTTTTTATCTCTCTCTGTCTTTAGTGACGAGAGTCTCGCTTTCTGAAAAGCCCAGATCTCAATCATGCCAACAACTCCTATAGGATCCAGCTTACTAGTCATTCTTCCCCATCCCTTTCCCTAACATGCACTCCTCTTCTCTGCTCCAGTTGGAAACTGCTGTTTCCTTCTCTGCATTCCCCATTCACTTGGTTCCCACTGCACTTTACAGGGATGATGGAGCTGAATTGCACTGACTCATCTGTCTATTTCTCCAGGTAAACTGAGTTTTCTGAAGCACAGATCATATCTCACTGGTATTGTGCCACTTTGAGTCCTCTGAGAGGCAGATACCAAGATAGGTCAGATACCTGCTATGAGAGAGAAGGAAGGAAGGAAGAGTAGGAGGAGGCTCAGACAGTGGACAGTTCTAAAAACCCCCCAGCCAGCCTGATAAGTCCCCGAGCCGAAGCTGCCCATTAGTGGGATCCTGAGCAGAAGTGGTTTAGCCCTGGGACTCTCTCAGCCCAGGACTATATGCTAGAAGCAGCTGTTCTGGTGGATCCAGACGGGCAGCAGGCGGGGATGTCAGTCAAGATCCCAGAGCAGGATCTTGAAGGAGATCTGAGCACCCTTCCAGGGCAGCCACGTCTCTCCATATGTCCGTAAATCAAGTTCTTAAAGACTGTGATTAGCCTTACCTGGCTTTCACTGCCTGGCACTTATTCGACCTGTAAATTGAGTCCATCTACCTGTAACTCAGTCTTCTCATTTGTAAAATGGTGATAATAATAGTCCCATGTCCACAGAATTGTTATGAGGCCTAAAGGGATAACATTGGTACTACAATTAGCAAATACCTGGCACATAGTAAATGTGCACTTAGCCCAGTACCTTGCACACGACAGGCACTCAGTAACTTTTAGAACAGAGGTGCGGAGTTTGGTGAGAGTAGCAGAAGCTGGGTTTATCTCTGCCTGCAGGATCTGATATATTTTATGAGAGATGCCATGGTAGCTGGATCTTGATGGATGGGTAGGAGTTCACAGTACAAACAGCAGGAAGGAATCTACCTGGTCAGGGGAAAAAGCAGATGAAAAGGCACAAAGATACAAAAGGACAGGGGGTATGCAGAGTGGATGGGCATGGATGATTGTCTCATACAAAGTTATGATTATGCAGTTAAACTCATGACTATTTTGAGAAGTCTATTTGTAATAATTATTAAACAAACATACCCACACATACAAGAAACAAAAGAATAGCAACTTCCTGACATTTAATACACATGCAAAGCACCAAGATAAACTTTGGTCAATTCAGAATGAGTTATTTTATTTTATTAGGAGTATCCTTTAAAACTTGACACCAACTCAGGGCCTGTGTTAATAGAAGTACTTATGGAATTCTATAGAGTGGTTCTTAACTCTTAGAGAATTTTTGACATGAATTTCAACCTGGGATTCAGCAAATGTGGCAGATTATTTTGAATATGGATTAATTTATCATCTCTCCTGCTTCAGTGGTGGCATGGTATAGTAAAAAAAAAAAAGCCCCTGATTTCTGATCTCAACCCTGAGCTGCTACTCTGTGAAAGTAAGCTAACTTCCTGAGCCCTCAGTTCCCTCCCAGGATAAATAAAGATCAAGAAAAATTTTTTTCCTAATGATCAAAGGGCCTGCGGTGAACCAGGAGCTGCGCTACCGGCTTCTGTAGACAGGATCTCAATCAATTGGCTCAGTGACTCTGGGCTGCTCTGTAACATCCCTGCCTGAGCCCCGGGCCTCTGTGATGGCTGTTTCAGGCTCAGAGCAGCTGCTTTCTTTTTTTAGCTGTGCAGTCATTCTGTTTGGCTCGGAACACAAGGAATGGGCCGTGGTGTTTTCATGTTCCCAAATGGGCTTTGGAGGGCGCAACTTTTCCTAACTTGGAAATGCCATAGTAGGCCCTGTTTCTCGAGCCCCCTTTCCTGTGCTTTGCCAAAATAGCTCAGTAAGCTGCCGACTGGGTGGCTGCCACACACAGCCAGAATCTGAGTCTCTTGCCTCCTTTTCTGGTGCGTGCCTTGCATATAACAGGAAGCCCAATCATGTTTTCTGGAAGAAAATAATCACTTGTACTTTGCCATCTTGTGATTCTTGAGATTGGATAAACCATCGTTTTTAGGTACTGGCTCTAGACATTTAGCCATTTTATTTTTTCTTGAGTTTAACTCATCTACTTATGGATTTGCTGAGAGACACGACTAATGCCCATATATACCTTGTGGATCAATGGGTTAAAACTCTCCATTAAAACAAAAACTACACACTAGTTTTTACTTTAATCCCTGGCAGATGGTGAGATTATAAAGTAATGAAGCCAATTTAATCTTAGATGATTCAATTGTCCTGTGTTTCAGTTTCCTTATTTTAAATTTAGGATAAGGAGGATCTCTATTCTACCTATCTCGCAATGTAGCTCAGATTAAATGAGGTACCATATGAGAAGATTATTTATAATATATAACGTGTCATACAAATGTTCTTGTTATTGTTACATCTCCAAATAATGATTTTTCTTCAAACTGGATGAAAAAAGTCTAGGGTGCTTATTAAAGTTTCTTTTTCCGCTGCCTCTTGTTCTGCTTCTTTCTCTTTCCCTTTCCTTCCTGAACAATCCAGGTTTAAGCCATTGTGTGGGCAACACAAGACAAGTGTCTGCACTGGGACAGGACGGTGTTCCAGAGACCAGAGAAATGGGTCAGAGCTCGAGAAGGTTGAGGAAGGTCCACACCCCACCCAAGCAGAGGGAGCAGGGGGAGCCCGTGGCAGAAGTCAGAGCCACGGTGGAGTGAGGAGGGCATCTGCGTGTGGGAGGCAGTGGCAGCAAAGAGGGGAGGTTAGTTACACAGAGGGGGCCCGTCTAACACGTCAGTACCTTAAAGACCATGGAAGACCCGTTCCTCGTGTTGGCGTGAGGAGGTACAGACATGGGCAGGGAGAGAGCAGGAACAACTCTTTGGCGTTGGACTGGGACTGGAGGTGTTGCTATGAACTCAGGGTTTTAGCAATACACAGGTAGACACAGAAATAAAGATAGTTGTAAATTGTGTGTGCATGTGTGTGAGTGTGTCTGTGTGTTCCTTATCTGTCCACTGAGGGGGCCTGGGGAAGGCAACACCCCAATAGCAAGGAGCATACCCAGCTCCCAGTTCTTGCTTCCCAATACCTTCTCCACTGAAAGGAACCAGGGCTCCTTGGAGAAATGGCTGGCTCACAAGATAAGCTGGAACGTCTTCTTGTGCAAAAATCAAAGAAATTTTCAAAGAATGATGGAGACATGTCAAAAGTATACAGAAGCGGGGGGCAGACATGGCTCAAATGGTTGGGCGTCCATCTCCCGTATGGAGGGACCTGGGTTCGATCCCCAGGGCCTCCCGATAAAAATAAAGAAAAATATAAAAGGCGTGCAGGCTGCCAGGCCCCGTGCATGGGTGCGCAGGTGCACTGCCAGGCCCTGCTGAGCCACGCAGCAAGATGACAACGTAACAGGAGAGTGACATAAAGTAGAGCCAAGACGAGCCATGCCGAAAAACCAGAAACTAAGGTGACGCAGGTGGTAGGATGCCTCTCTCCTACATCGAAGGTTCCCAGGATCAAATCCCAGTGAAGACAGGAGGAGAATGATGAGAAGAGAGGGCCGGAAACAGACACAGAGAATTGCCCAGCAAATGGACACAAAAAACAGCAAAAATGGAGGAGGGTGGGTAAAAATGGATAAAAATAAATAAATAAATCTTAAAAAAAAAAAAAAGTGTACCGAAGCCACCTTGAAGGAAAACCCATTGGCCAAATCAGAGATAGTCTGAGCATCAATGCTAATCAGAATAGTAATGGATTAGAATGCACTGAACAAAATAGGAAACCATGAGTCTAACGCAAATATTAATTAATTAATAGGAGAAAGAGAGTTATATAGTTTCAAAATAACTGTGTAAAATACTTACTAATGACAAAAGAGATAAAAAGAATAATTTTATAGTAGAGAATCCTAGAAGACATGACTTTAATCAAGAGATTAAAGTAAACATCATCAGTAATAGGAAAAATATAAATTGTATGCCATTTGATAAAAAGCAGTGAGAAGAACCCAGCATCACTTCTGTGATATTTCTGTCAAAGATGCATAATTTGAAGTCAATGATGACTGAACATCAGACAATCCCAAATTGAGGGGCATATTTCAAAATAATAGGACTGTAAACTTCAAAAGTGTTAAGGTCCTGAAAGCCAAAGAAAGACCAATAATAATTCTTCCAAACTGGAAGAACTAATGTGACAACTAAATGTAACATGTGATTCTAAAGTGGACTTTTTGCTGTAAAGCACAGATTTGGACAACTAGAGAAACTTGGACAGGAGTAAAGAGGTGGTAGTGATATAGCAATGCTAATTTCCTGATTTCAATGCTTGTATTGTAAATAATTAAGAGACTATTGTTTGTAGGAATAAACATTAAGTACTTAGGGATAATGGGCATCAAGTTAGCAACTTACTGGCTAAATGTTAAGTTTGCAGAAATTTTGTGAGCCAGTTTCAGACACAACTATTGTTAAAAATTAAATTGTCTAAACTTAAAAATAAATCAATTATATTTAATATGAAGATTGTCTGAGTTTGCTAAAGGCTGCTGGAGCAATATGGCAGAAATGGGTCAGCTTTTATAATGAGAATGTATTAGGTTAAAAGCTTACAGTTCCCAGGCTGGGGACAATGTCCAAATCAAGGCATCATGGGAAGCTCTCTCCCTGAAGGTCGGCTGCTGGTGATCCTGAACTCCTGCTATGTGGCAAGGCACAGTGGCAGCTCTGCTGGTCTCTGCCTTCTCTTCCAGGCTCACATTCTCCCCATGTTCAATTGTGGGCAATTAGGCACATGGCAGCACACAATATTGGCACCGAATCGTCTCTCCCCTCTCCTCCAGGCCTTGTTGCTCGTTCTGGATCAGGCTGTTCTGTCTGTGGCTTTTCTCTCTCCCAGTTTCATTGATTTCAACTTCTGGAGTCTTCTTTCTGTCACTGAGGATTTTTCCTCTGTGTCTGTGGTTTTACTCCTCCATTTATAAAGGACTCCAGTAAGAAGACTAAGACGCACCTTGGGCTATGCCCTACTTGAGCAATCTAATCAGATTGCCTGTAATTAATCTAATCTAATCAAAGATTCACAATAGGTTAAATTTAAGAACGTAATTTTCTGGGGTCCACATAAAAGACTGAAATCAACACAAAGATAATATTCAAAATGCCTCACTTCCTAATTATTTTACTATTAACTATGTTCCTGAAGTGATTTATGTCTACGTATGGTAGAAATCTAGTATGGTAGAAATACTCTGTAATGATGTGTTATTGCTCACCTCTTCCCAACTCCAAGCTCAGTGACATTGGTAACTTGAAATTGGTCATGGTGGGAGTATTTACAGCTTGGAAATTGGCAATTAAAGTCAGCACTTGGTTATTATTTATTGATTATCTAGACTTAAGAAAGCAGTGGAGAAAATATTAATAATGCAGATTAAACTTTAAAATTTTGAGGAAATATTTGACCAGCATTCAAATACTGATAATCAACTCAGCAAAGAAATCACCTACATCTTTGATGAACCCATGAAGTTCCAACAAAAGTTCCCACAAAAGTTCCGACAAATGTCTTTGTTGGTTCACTTTCTTTTAACTCTTTAACAAAAGAATCAAAAAACATTTATGTCAGAACTGAATTCATTCATCAGTTGTAACTACAAATTTGTTAAGAACAAAAAAGTTTGGCAACAATCAACAAAAGAATTCTGTGAGAATTAATTTAAGTATTGTATATTTTTATTATTTGAAAATAGAATGCTGTATATTCTATCAATGCAGTTTACAATAAACGTATGTTAATATGCCTACAGGCCATTGTAAATACTTTGGCTTTGAGGGAAATGGGAAGCCACTGCAGGATATTAGAGCAGGGGAGTGACTTAGAGTTTTAAAGGATCACTCTGGTTGTTGAGGTGAGTAGAGACCCTAGTGGGGTGGAAGCAAGGAGATCAGGTAGGAGGCGATGCTTCCACGTGAGATGATGTTGGCGTGGGTGAGGTCTTCTAGTCTGACCTAATCTAGCTGAGATAACTTCCATGTCCCTTAGCAGTGCTTCACTTGGCTAACTCATGCTCAGGGCATATGAGTGCTGCATTAAATAGCTCTCCTCTTTCTTGCTCAAGTTTGGGATGAATTGAGAAAAAGACAAAGGTGTCAGCAGTTAGAAAACCAGATTGAATCTTTATTACTGATTTGGATTGGAGGATGTAGTTAAAAGAGAAGTGCCAACTCCTTGATCTGGGCCTTAGACTCTGAGGGAAAGTCAAGTCTAAAGAGCAGATATTTTTACCTATACAGGATGGAGAGAAGAGGAGAAAATAAAATTTTCCCTAGCCTTTTTTCTTTTTCTTTTCTAATTTCCTATTTTTCCCCCTGAATCTAGAGCACAAGGATTCTACAGTACTGAAATAACCAAATTATAGTTTTTTAAATTGTTGTTGTTTAACTTCTTCATTTTCTCTTTTATTCGCCTGTGAATTCCCCTTCATCAGGTGATTTTGCACCCAGAGTT
The DNA here is from genome assembly GCA_026826555.1 of Tolypeutes matacus. Lineage (NCBI taxonomy): Eukaryota > Metazoa > Chordata > Mammalia > Cingulata > Chlamyphoridae > Tolypeutes > Tolypeutes matacus. The sequence goes on along the minus strand of JAKSZT010054549.1, from coordinate 3,779,321 downwards.
CCTATCTTCCACCAGCCCCTTGTTACCCATGGATTATGAAGAGTTTGTCCGTGGCTGCCACCTTGGAGTATTTCCATCATACTATGAACCCTGGGGTTATACTCCAGGTATGTGGCATGCATAGATTGCAGAAGGTTTTCATTTTGTTTGCATTTTATTTTATGCACATATATCTAATATTGAAGATGGATGTGTAGTTTCTATTACAGTTTTGGTTTTGAAGTCTGTTTTACAAATGATTTTTGTTGGATCTATCTCGGGGGTCAATTTTATGCTTTGTAGATACTGATCTAAGAATAAGGACAAAGATTATGTAAGTATACCAGGGTACGGTTGGTCATATTTTGGGGGCATCTGAGTTACTACTTCATTGCATTCCAAAGAAAAAGAATGTTTTATAAAGATTATGAGCTATTTAGTTATTTCTACTAGTCCCACATATTAATATGAAGGAGAAACTGACTACATATAGAATTAGTATGGAAATAATGATACAGCAATATTGTTCTTTAAAACGTATTTCAGAAGAATGCTTTTTAAAAATTGACTTGATGTCTTTAATTTTAATAGGCAATATAGTCACATAGTTAAAAACAAAAATAGTATGAATAAGTATGAAGTAAAAAGTCTTCTTCACACCCTTGTCCCTCAACAGAGCAAGGGTGTAAGAGAAAAAGGACAATTTGATGTATGGTTATTGTGACCAGTTACACCGTTCTATCCAGGAGCTCATCTCTCCCATTTTTCAGGAGGTATATTCTCAGATCTATTATCTGCTTTCCTTCTCCAGCCCCAACTCCAGCCCCCAATGGCATGGTTGCCATTGGCATCAAGAGGGATCAATTTTTATCTGTACTGAAAGGCCTAATTTAAATGGAAACAAATCCTTTAAGTACATCCTAATGCAAAGAAGACAGTAATGACTTTTCCAGCTGTTATTGGTAATCAGAGGTTTTCCTCCTGGTGTAGATACAATTCTAGTCATGTATTTCAAAGAAAAGGTTCAGAAAACCTTTTTTATTTATATAGAGAATGAATTTTGGGAGTGGGTATAGCTCAGTGGTTGAGCCCCTGCTTCATATGTATGAGGTCCTGGGTTCAATCCCTGGTACCTCCTAAAAAAAGAATGAATTTTGCCTTCTGCAACTCAAAGTCATCATTGATACAAAGCCTAAAGTAGGGTAGAGTAGGGGCAAGATTAGGTGGATCGTAGACCAAATTACACAGAGGAAGAACTTTTCAAATCTTTGCATTCTGACCCCAGGATTTAAATAGAGAATATAAAATCTATATAAATGGGATCCTGTAATCTTTACAATAGGAGCAATGCTGAGATAACATCCTAGTCTGTGGTTCCAGGTAACACCAGGGATAAGTTATCCACAGCTATGAAGACATTAAAACTTCTTGGGATGGTAGCACAACTTTGTGAATGTGATTAAGGCCATGAATTATATGCTTGGGACTGGTTGAGATGGGAAGTTTTATGTTGTATATATGATTTCACAATTTAAAAAAAGAGAGAGATGAAAGAGACAATGCCAATTAAATGCAATACAAGTTCTTGGCCTGGATCTAATAATGGAAGAGAAAATACTCAAAAGGTTATTATTGGGACAGTTGAAAAAATGGATATATATACTATATGTTTTATATAAATTTTAAATTTCTTGAACTTGATAGCTATACTTAATGTGGTCATATATATAAATAACTTGTTCTTGGGAAATATATATGGAAGTGTTAAGTGGTAAAGGAGCATGATATATGCATCCTACTCTCAAATATTTAGAAAATGATAGATAGATAGATAGACAAACAGAAAGATAGATGTTAGATAGAAAGAATGGTACAACAAATGTGGCAAAATGTTGTTAAAACTGGGTATCTGCGTAGGGGGTATATTAGAATACTCTGTATTATTTTTGCAACTTTCTGGTATGTTTGAAATTCTTTCAAAATAAAAAGTTAAAAAATATTCTTCAGACAACAACAACAAAGGATTACCAGTTCTTATACCATAACACAGAAATGCTATTTATCTAACTCCTCTGGCTACTCTTACAGCTTTAAAATTGCTACTGACATCAGTTCTACTTTTGTGAAGGTCACATCTCCTTACTTATGAAATGTCTGTATAACTATCTTAAAGTGTTTATAATAAGAAATCTGTCTTTTGAGATACATAAAAAACACATTTCACTGATGATCTGAATAGTTTCCTATAACCCTTATTCCAGTTATTTCTAGTAAGTAACAAAATCAGCTATTGAAAATTTCAAGGACAAAGAAGCATAAAACCAAATACAAGTGAATGGTGGACTATGGAAAGCCATTTATTTGGGGTAGAGAAAATGTCATATAACCAATAATAGACCTTTGATCAAAAATGTCATTTTATAGGACAAAGTTAAACTTAATCCAAAATGACAGGAGAGGTTTATCTATTATTCTAAAATAAGACCAGAGAAGATGCTACAAGAAAGATGAGTAGTTGGGAAAAGGAGTTTGAGGAATACTCCATAGTGAATGAATCATTCTCTGTTTTAAATTAACTAAAGAGAGTTGACCGCTCCTACCTAACCTTCTAAATTACAGAAAAACGAGAACTCTGTTTTTTTTTAGAATAACCTTTTTATATGACAATGGGTATAACTTGCTCCAAAAAGTAGCATTAAAGCCTGTATTTTGTGTTCTGAGAAGCACAATGAATATAAGCACTTATTTCATTAAATTCATTTAATGCAGATTTACTGAGCTTATATGGATAGCTAGCATTTTTCTAATAGTGTATTAATATTTTTTTTGAAAAGATAAGAATCTGCACTTCCATGAAATTGTAGGCAAAACTGTGCATATATATGTATATGAGAATTTTTCTGGGGAAGAGTTCCAGAATTTTCATCACATTCTTAGAGGGGTTCATCAACCCCATTAGACTTACTACCCACCCTCACTCCCCCCGAAAAATAAGAGAACCATTGCTCTCTAGCTTTAGTACTAAGCCAAGAGGAAATTCTTGCAGAATAGCAGATAAGACTGCGAATTGGTATTACTTCAAGGATAATGGAAAGATCTTTTTTTTTTTTTTTTTAACCCTTCCCCACCAAATTGAGAGTAATTCTTTTATCAAATATAAATTCCTTGTTAAAAATGCAGACAGCCTTGAGAGTGGTAACTTTTAAAAGACATGCTAGATATTTTCTGGAAAACAGGATTTGACTAAAAGGGGGCACTGAAAGAGACCACGAGCTCCCGGAGCACCTGAGAAAGTGGAAAGGATCTCTGGCAAGGGAGATTTATGTGAATGGAGAAGGGGTCGTGGCTAAGAACATATTTACCTACCTCAGAAGCTTGCCAAGAACTTAAAGACACAGTGTGAGTGGTGAGAAAAGATGGAAGCAGCTGCGGTTGGAGAGACTATAGTGAGCACGAGCTGGGGAGCCGGGGGGCCCTGGTTTCAAATCCCAGCTTTACCACTTCCCTGGCGGTGTGAAGATGGGCAAGTTATTTAAGTTCGCTGGGCCTCCAGATTTTCACCTATAAAATGAGGATAATGGTAGCCCCCTTCCCGGAGTTGTTGAGATGATGAAATACGTGTAAAATGCACAAAGCAAACACGGCTCTTATAGGTGGTTATTATTACTTTAGGGCCTTTGTGCTCCTCTGCGTGCATGAGCTGGTATGAAGCCGAGGCTTTGTCTGTTTTCTGGCAGCTGAATGCACGGTGATGGGGATCCCTAGTGTGACAACCAACCTCTCCGGCTTCGGCTGTTTCATGCAGGAGCACGTGGCTGACCCCACTGCGTACGGTGAGCCTTTTCCTCCTTACCCCAGCGCGGCGAGAAGTCGCCTTTGCAGAACCCAACTCTAAGGCCATCCTGATAATACAGCTAATGTTTGTGTTTCTCGTTTAGTTAAAGGTAGGTTTTGGTATGTGGCCACAGATGAGAATGCTGTAAACGTGCGATGTGTAGCCCAGAAGTCCTCCTAGAAAGAGTAGAAAGAGCAGTAAACTTGAACAACACTTTGTCCTCTTACCACCATTTTTTTTTTTAAACCAGTTTGACCTTCTACTTCCTACAAGTGATTTTACAATAACCAGAGTCTTAAGAGTACGTATATTCCTCAGCAATGTTGTTTTTTTTTTTTTTTAAGATTTATTTATTTACTTACTTTTATCCATTTTTACCGCACACCCCCCACCCCGCCCCCGTCTTTGCTGTTTCTGTGTCCATTCGCTGGGCAATTCTCTGTATCTGTTTCCTGCCCTCTCTTCTCATCCTTCTCCTCCTGTCTTCACTGGGATTCGATCCTTGGCACCTCCGATGTGGGAGAGAAGTGTCAGCAATGCTGTTTTAAAAGTCCATGTCAAATTAGCAAAATTCACTGAACTTCTTTTAAAGGGTAGGAGAATTTGCACCTCACCATCTATAGGTCCTTGTTGCCTTGAAGCAAGGAGAGTTAGAATGGGATGGAGTCTCCTGCCAATTCCCCGGGGCCTTTTACGGTTGTACTGCCCCTGTTCCACTCTCCTCTGCCAGAGCTGTGGTTCTCAGCCCTGGCTGCTCCGTGGAAACAGTGGGGAGTTAAAATCAACCCTATGTCCTGCTCCCACACCCAGAGATTCTGGTTCATGGGCAACCCCATCTGGAATCGCTGATCAAGGGCATCCTATCTCGCCATAGTTTTTTTCAGCAAGATCCGCTTTGTTGCCAGTGTGTTGGTGACAGCTGTAAGCCCTTGAAGAAGATCACAGAGGAAATAAAGTCTTAGAAGGGGAAAAGATCAAGGAGGCAATATGGGAGTCCACATAAGATTAAGATTAACGATCCTTTTACCTGTGCTTTGGCTTTTGTGCTCTTCAGGTATTTACATTGTTGACAGGCGGTTCCGCTCTCCAGAGGATTCTTGCAACCAGCTGACTCAGTTTCTCTATGCATTTTGCAAACAGTCACGTCGCCAAAGAATTATCCAGAGGAACCGAACCGAGAGGCTCTCAGATCTTCTGGATTGGAGATACTTAGGCAGAGTAAGCGTGTTTGTAATAATCAGAGAGGACACTTAAAAAACTCCAGGAATTTAAAAGTATTGATTCTAGTCATAATCTGTAAAGGCAACTCAATATCATAATTGTTAAAATCTCAGTGATGTTTTCATGTGCTTTGTTAATAAGAGTTTGCAAAGTCTTAAACTCAATCCTTCACGTTTAGTTTGCGTCCATGATGATAAGTCCATCGATGTTTGCATCAATCTTCCTAGTTATTCCCTTGTCAATGCTTAACTTGATGCATTATAAGTATGGATAAATGCTTGATGAAGATGAGAAAAACATCAGGAGCGGAGTCCTTGATGGAGATGATAATATAATCAGTGGAGAATGGGAATGATATTGTTTTTCAAAACAGCAAGTACAGGAAATACCTTCCTGCAAGCATGTGATAGGTTTACAAACACCCTGATGGTCACACTGGATGATTTAGTAATTAAAACATTTACTTCACCTTCTTGCAATGTACATTTACATTGTTAACTCCCTTGACAAATGCTGCTGTGTTCTGAGCCTCTGTACACTAATGCCAGCCCCATTACAACCCCTAAAGATTAATCTTACTCTCTCCATTTTCTAACGAGGGCAGAAAAATAGGCCCTTAGAGGTTGTTTCCATCCTCAGGTCAGAAGCAGGATTTAAATCCAGTTTGTCTGACTATTCAGGCCCTATCATTTTGCTGTGCCACACCAACTCTCAGTAGAATGAAATCAGTGTCGCCAGCTGCTCAACGACTGCTAGGGCTTCCCCTCCCCACCCCCAAATTTTTGTAGTATTTCTTTTCTTGTGCATTTAAAAATAATACAGCTATAAGCCCTGATTTATTTTCTGATTCTCAAGCCTAGGGTGAGTAGATTCTGTTATTTAAAAAAAAAAAAAAAAGTACATTTCATAGTTAGGAGAATAAAGTTGTACATAATAATTTGGTTATTGATATGTATAAATCTTTTTTTTTAACCTGTGAATTGGTTTTCTATCATAGTATTACCAGCATGCCAGGCACCTGACATTAAGCAGAGCTTTTCCAGATAAATTCCATGTGGAATCCATGTCACCACCAACGGTAAATACTTGATGTATTGTTTATCTGTTTGGAAACATGAGTTTCTTATTTATGATCACTTCTGACAATACCTTTTAAAACTATTATAGTTTTTCATAGTTGCATCAAAGCAAAGAATAGAGAAACTTGTAAGTTCAGAGTTCGCCTCAGGTATAGGACAGGCAGACAGTCTGCTTAAACATGTCATTGGAGAAGCACCTCCAAACAAAAACGCTCTCTGACTTAGTGCTTGAAAACTTTCTTTAGACGTCCATACTTTTGGAAATCGTTCAGATGTAAACTGGGCTGCCTCAGCAGGAAGTGAATCTGCTATCCAAGAAAGTGTTTAAATATAGAGTGACCACCTGGCCAGAGTAATTCAAACGCCACAGGAACTGGACGAGCTGAGCATCTGTGTGCCATTCTGCACTGCCCACCAGCGGGTCGCCTTCTAAGGCCCAGCTAGGCTTCTAGACGCATGGGGTTACCACCGGCCACAGGTGTCATCAGATTCACGTAGAGGGAGATGGCAGGAAGCAGCTGCCAAGGAGGACAGCACCAGGCATTTCTCTTCAATGGGAGGAGTCTTGCCGCAGTCTACGCAGCTAATCTGCTTTGCCTCTTCCGTACCCTTAATCGGGAAGTTCATGTGCAGAAAGATGAGATCCATACTCTTGGGAATGGAGTCACCTTGGCATAGAAGCCTCATAGCCACTGGAGCCAGTATCTCCTGTAAATCTCCATGGACAAACTTCCATGTTCCCTGCAAAGATTAGGCCAATTACAAGAGACACCTCTTTCAGGGATGCCCCAAAGCTATGGATCCCCACCAAGTATTTATAAATCCTTTGAGTTCATATGTAATTTACCAGCCAGGGGTTACTTTTACTACTAACAATTTTGCCTAATAACACAGCTGACATTCCATCTACATCAGGGTTCCAGGGGAACAGACTTAGAAAGTTAAGCATAGGTCAAATTTCTTCATAAAGAAGGAGGAAAGGTTTTCTTAGTCCTTTACCTAAAATTCCAACTCCCATGTCTATGATTTTACCATTCAGAGAGTTAAGTGCTTGGCCCACTTAGAGGCAGCTACTCTGCTTGATGATAATTCGCTATATTCATCCATTAACCTACTTATTAAACTAATATGTATTGAGCACCTACTCTGAACTAGGTTCTAAGAGCAAGGATCAGCTATTTTTTATATTGCTTTCAGGAAACATATCTGAAGCTTTACATGACTGTACATATATGACATGGTAATAATATATACAAATAATTGAAATTCAGAGTGACAAATGCCGTGACACTTTTATGCATTTGTAAATGTGTACTTGTAGACGGCAGGGATTATATTATTCATCTCTGTTGCCTCAGTGTCATTATAGTGTCTGACAGATAGTTTGTGTTAAGTGGGTGCTTTTTGGAATAAATGAGTCATCTCAGTGTATTTCAGTTAGAAGGGCAATCTGATTAAAACCTAGTGATATGTATTTGTCAGCCAAAGGGGTGCTGATGCAAAATACCAGAAATTGGTTTGTTTTTATAAAGGGTATTTATTTGGGGTAGAAGTTTACAATAACCAGGTCATAAAGCGTAAGTTTCTTCCCTCACCAAAGTCTGTTGCCACGTGTTGGAGCAAGATGGCTGCCGACATTTGCCAGGGTTCAGGCTTCTTGGGTTCCTCTCTTCCCACGGCTCCATCTCTCTCTCGGCTTAGCTCTTCTGTTTTCTCCAGAAGGTCAGCTGTAGACTATGAGGCTTTCCAGGCTTTGCCTCTCTCCATAAGGCCAGCTGTGAACTATCAGATGAATGGCTCATCTCTTTTCCCGGGGCCTTCTCTCTTTCTTCATGACCAAACTCCTCTGTGTGCTTACTTCCTGGGGCTCCAGCTCAAAACTCCAGCGTCAGAACTCAACTCTGTCCTTTGCCATGCCTCTTATCTGTGAGTCCCCACCCACCAAAGGGCAGGGACTCAACACCCCACTGATGTGGCCCAATCAAAGTCCCAATCATAATTTAATCAAGTAAAAGTAAAACCCCTTAATCCAATACACTCTAATATGCTCCGACAAAAAGACCAGTTTATAAACATAATCCAATATCTATTTTTGGAATTCATTAATAATATCAAACTGCTACATGATATTTGCTCAACAACTGAAATAACAGCAACTGATGGAATTTCAAGGTCAACTAGGTGGCTTGACTGCCATGATTCTCTCTAGTAGTCGCTTTCTGTGGTATGTTCAGGTTGTTCATGTCCCGAAATATTGTTGAGCAAATCTGAAGGATGAGGTGGTGACTGGAATAATCAGCAATGTGGCATGGCTGTTGAGATCAAAGCTTCTGGAATCATCACCACCCTGGCACAAATCGTGGCTCTGCCACATGCATGCTGTGTGACTTTGGGCAACTCATTTGACCCCTCTAAGTTTCAATTATTCTGTAAAATAGAAAGAACAAATTTATCAAAGTGTTGTTGCCAAGATTAAATAAATCTCAACTTTGATTTTTGCAACGACCCAGAGGCATTTCTACTAATTTCAGTGAATGCGGTAATTAAAATTTCAATACCAAATTAATCATATGTTTTAACATGGCAGCCAGTATTTTTAAGACAGAGGAGGGTAATACCAAAACAAATGAGAAGACAGGCTCTCAACCCAATGAGTTTGGAAACCACTGTTAGGATTGTTCTTTCAAGCTTACCTCAGATTTGGAGCTCATGGCAGCAAAGAATCTAATTTAAGTATAATTTTCCAACTTGAAATTACTTTCCCACTTGTACATATGAACCTTTCCATTAATTTTTTTTCATAAAACATAATTATAAGATTTTAAATTACCCCTCTTATACTATGCTTACTATAAAGAAATATCCATTGCTGGCCTCAGTTTCTCAGGTTGTTAGGAGACACAAAAATTCTTTACTGTCACTTATAGCTCACTTACCTATCTAAACATTCGTGTATCACACTTCAAGAATATATAGTCTTTAACCCCAGAAACCGTGTTTCCTCCTAAAATGCAGGAACCACCATTTTCCTACACTCCTAGCAAGCCATTTTAACTAAGATCGCTATAAATGTTCTATATCACAAATCTGTTATTGTGACCTAGTCACAGACAGCTCTGCTAAATGTGAACCAAAAATTGTCCTGCAAAAATACTTTTTATAAGTCTTTGTCCATGGTGCAATAATGTTAAGGAAGGAGTCCTTCTGGCAGAATATTTATGTACCATAACTATAATTGACTACCCAAAATATCAGATTTTTGTAGTAAAATTATAACTAAAGGATGGTTGTATATTTAATGAATCTCTCTTGAGCTTGGTGGTATCAGAATCAAAACAAATAAAAATTATTAGCACCAGAAGAGACTATGTTCTTTATTACATGTGCATTCATCATATTTCCATTGTCTAAAACCAAGAAGTCATCAGAATGTTTATGTCTTCTGTCTTTGGCAGACCGAAGGATTTAAATATCCCAGACCCTCTTCAGTACCACCTTCTCCGTCAGGGTCTCAGGTGTCTAGTCCTCAGAGCAGTGACGTGGACGATGAAGATGAGGATGGCCGATACGACGAGGAAGAGGAGGCTGAGAGGGATCGGTTAAACATCAAGTCACCATTTTCTCTGGGTCGTGTTCCTCATGGAAAGACAAAGCTGCATGGGGAATATAAGAACTGAATTCCTCACTTACTGAACAGAGCTAGTTTAGAAAGAACATACTCAGAATGCTTATTTAAGGGGTTGAAAATGCCAACATTTTCATTTTCTTCCTCTAAATATTGCAATGGAATTTATTCTCTGCCTGAAAAGTGGACACAGTTGAGTGGATGTCATTTTGGTAAATCTTAAAATAAAATTCAAGTTTATTTCCCCAACTCATCCTCCCCCCAGTAAAATTTAGGCATGAGGAAGAGTTTTAATTAAAGGAGAGAAGACTGGAAGTGTTTTTAAAATGGGTAATTTAAGCAGTAAGAATTACTCTTTCACTATTTTTTACCTTTAAATTATCTTCACTGTAATCCTTTGCCTAGTATTTATGTAGCTTCTATACCCTACCAAACAAGCCTCCCTTTTCCCCCTAGGGATCCTTGTTTAAAAATCTTTACATAGATAAATAAGATAACATATATATAAAAGACCTGATTTAAAATGGTGCCTAATGGAGGACAGCATTTAGAAACTCTCTTTTAAAAAAAAATAATCAAAAGAAGCATGTAGAATCTACTTAATTATAATAAGGACAATGTCTCTAACACCTTCTGTGATGTGCTTAGGGACATATTTGGGTGATTCTCATTAAGCAGATTTATATTTTAGATGTAATTAAATCTAAACTGGATAAAACCCAAAAAACAAATTTTCATTTTGTTTTTTCACAATTGAGTAGTTGCTCATTCTATGCTACATCCAGTTGACAATGCTATGCATTTTTTTGTTTGTTTATTTGTTTTTGGTTTTGTTTTTTTTAGGAGGTACTGGGGATTGAACCCTGGACCTCATATGTGGGAAGCAGGTGCTCAACCATTGAGCTACATCTGCTCTTCCACAGTGCTATATTGATTGGACTCAGCCTGTCGAACCTCTGAAAAAACTTTTGATCTTCTCAGTGTTGGATTGTTGATGGCAACAAAGGAAAAGTAACAAAGATGCTGTGTTAGACGGTTCCAGACCACTGGAAATCTGTAATCCAGTAGCTGTGGTATTGCCTCCCCTGGTTAGCAAAAGGCACTGCATCAGGGCAAAAGGGAAGATGGTTACAAAACTACCTCATTTAAAGGTTCAGGAAGAAAGGAAATAAATGTCTTAAAGCCTAATATACTTGAAAAATACCCTGTGGATGTCAACTAACACAGCAAGAGCAAAAAAAATATATATATGAGATGGATTTGTATTGTAGACGCATTTACTGCCAGAAAGATCTCATTATAAAAGAGGGGTTCTCTATTACAATATCATGAAAATGTGTCTTTGGTAAACTATACCCTTGACTGCTACTTGGTTGGTCCACTGTTACTGAAAGCATGAGCTATACAGTAAAACACCTTCCCAATATAAAACTTAAAAATTCAGGTGACTTTTTTTTTTCAGTAGAAGAATAGTCTTCTAATCTAAGCACCTCTTAAAATATTTATATATAAAAGACATTAAGTGAGAAGATGACCGCGAAGGAAATAAGGTATGCTATGACTATTTATAATAAAATGATTAAAATAATGAAGAGTAAGAAACAGCAAAAAAAAAAAAAAGAATAGTCTTCTGATTAGGAATGTATGCAAATGGTGGTACACGCAGTAATTTACTACTTGCAAACACCTAGTTTTGTAGCATGTGCAGGAACCAGGGTTTCTATCCTGCTTTAGACTGCCATTCCCTTTCCTGTCATTTATCCTTTCCCCGAGATTGGCAAATCCCGGTGAGGGGTGGGGGTGGGGGGGATATAAATAGGATTGTTGCTAGATGACTCTGTAGACACTCTCCAGAAAGGCAACAAGTGAGTTGGTATTGAAGATGTCCTTTCCACCCAACATGGGAGGCTATAAAACACTTTACAGTGCTATCGGCACTGGTATGCAACTCCCTTGTGCTTCTAGCTGCAAGATGTTTCTCTCTGCTAGTTTGACCACTATCACATCCACAAACGGCTCCAGTACCACATGCATAGTCAGGGCTTCCTAAACCTCCCCAAATCCCTAAGAGAAAGCAGCAGGGACTGGGAGCCTCTCTTGGAGCACAAGCCAGGACATGTCCAGCCATGCTTAGCCTAAGTGCCCTGACCCATGGGATATGAGATTCTTATGGAACTCATTCATATCTCTTGCAGCTGTCCCTCTGCTTGTGACTCCTGGCATTGCTTTCCTCAGAATTATGGCATAAGAGACATCCAGTGTCTAGCACAGTGCCTTATAAACAGTGGCAAAAATGAATGATCTTGGGAGCAAGCAGATGTGGTTCAAGTGGTTGAGCGCCTGCTTCCCACATGGGAGGTCCGGAGTTTGGTTCCTGGTGCCTTCTTAAAAACAACAGTAAAAATAAACAACAAGCAAACGAATGAAAAAAAAAAAAAAAAAAAAAACTTAGGGGAGCCAATGTGGCTTGGTGGTTGAGCGCTGGCTTCCCACATCTGAGGTCCCAGGTTCAATCCCTGGGCCCAGTACCTAAAAAAAAACAACAACAAAAAAGGTCTTATTAGGAGAAGTAGAGGTAGGAAAAAATTGAAGCTATAAAGAATGTATGTATTCATAAACTGGAGGACAGGAACTACAGAAAATAGTGTGTGCGCCTGATGAGCTGATAGTAAGACTTTAGTTATGGATTGTACCACCCTTCCTTCCGCGGTAAGAGTTAGGGTTAACAGAGCTGGTTTTACATATACAGATGAGAATATAAAGTGCTATACTTTTAGCTCTCCAGGGTACAAAGGGAACTGGTAGAGGAACTGGTTAAGTCTACTTGGGGATGTGCAAAGAGGCTTCATAGGGTGAGCCCAAATCTCTATGAAGTAATGTGGGGGATACGAATGCCCGCTTCACCTGCTGGTTTTGAGAATCAAATCAAATTAGAAATGAACTCTTCCTTAAGGAATTTATAGGTTACCTTCTGAATTGATCAGGGTCTCCAGAGAAACAGAACCCACAGGATATACATGTATGTAAATATTATGAGGTTTATTGTAGGAATTGGCTCACACGACCGTAAGGATTGGCAAGTCTGAATTTCGTAGGGCAAGCCTCAAGTTGGGAACTCCAGTGAAGGTTTCGATGAATTCCCCAGGAGAAGCTGGCTGGCTGAAGTAGAGAGGGAAATTCTCTCTCTGACTTCCGAAATCAGCAGTTCTCCCACTAAGGCTTTCAGGTGATTGAAAGAGACATCTCTCGTTGCTGAAGGCAATCTCCTTTGTAGATGTAACCAGGCACAGATGCAAACAAGTGACTAATGCTCTAAGTCCACAAAACGCCCTCATGCTAACAGTTATGCCAGTGCTTCTTGACCAAACAACTGGACGCCATGACCTAGCCAAGGGTATGGCTTATACATGAACATATTTCCCAACTCCTCTCTCTCCCGAGGCCGAGCTAATACGATGTAACGCAGGTTGATAGGCTGTAGACTTTCATTGTCATCACGCGGTAAAGAAGAAATGTTAGCTGGAGGTTGATGTGAACATCCCAGGGCCTCTCACTTCCATCTGTCCACCTTCAGGCTCTCGGTGGTGGTGTATTGGGCGGAAGAGGCATCCACCCAGGAAACCCAGGGAAACAGAGTCTCAGATCCCAGACTGGAAGCCAGACTGCCACAGGATAGGTAGGATTCAGGGGCAAAGAGTGGAGGAGCAATTGGAAATGTGCTCAATGTCTGACCTGGAGGTGGTTTGTGCCAGTACATGTATATGCACTGGAGGCAGAAATTTCCCGATTTTAAAATAGCCCTATGATATGAAAAATGTTTGATCTATGATCTCATGCTCATTTCGGCTTTGAGAAAAGATAGAACCAAAGAGATTGGCAAAGATACCCTAAGAGAGATAAAAAGTTATAACAAACTGGGTGTAGCAGTTTGATATGATTTATGAATTCCAAAAATAGATATTGGATTATGTTTGTAAACTGGTCTGTCCCTCCGGGCATATTAGTGTATATTGGATTCAGAGGTTTTGCTTTTACTTGATTAAATAATGATTAAGGCTTTGATTGGGCAACATTAGTAGGACGTTGAGTCCCTGCCCCCTTGGTGGGTGGGGACTCACAGAGAAACTGCACCGCACAGAAGGGACGCTGGAGTTTTGATGTTGGAATTTTGATGCTGGAGTTTTGAGCCGGAGCCAAGGAAGTGAACACACAGGAGAAGAACACAGAGGAATAGAGACGGCTCCTCAGACACGGCAGAGGCCCCAGTGAGAGGCAGAGCCATTTGCCTGGTAGCCTAGAGCTGGCCTTGTGGAGAGAGCAGGGCAGCTGGGCCCGGAGAGAAACGGAGCCCCAGGAAGACAGGAGCCCGGGGAAGTCTGAGCCCTGGCAGACGTTGGCAGCTGTCTTGCTCCAACATGTGGCAACAGACTTTGGTGAGGGAAGTAACTTACGCTTTATGGCCTGGTAACTGTAAGCTTCTACCCCAAATAAATACCCTTTATAAAAGCCAACAGATTTCTGGTATTTTGCATCAGCACTCCTTTGGCTGCCTAATACACTGGGCATAGGGGCTTTGTGGTTAATCAGCACAGCTGTATAGAACATTCAAGGAACTCAAGTGTTCATTCTTGGAACTGATAGTATTTTAACAGTTATTGGTTATTTAGATAGCTTTAAAATTCTTTTACTGGGAAATACTTGAGATTTGAGAAAGATTGTTCTACATTGTTGCGGGAGGAATTATTTCATAAGATAGATATTTAAAAGTATTATTGGAGTAGTCGTAATATTTAAATAGGCAAGCTGCACAAATTTATGTCAGGTGAGTAAATGAAAATAATTTTCATTAAATTGGACATATGCACAGTCTAGTAAATCCCACTTTAAAATCAAAAGTGCAAATCATGATTAATGACAGGTGTATTATGATGCCATGTATATTTTTAATGCTAGCATATTATTTTTAGCAGAGGTCAGTGTTACATTATCTGGATTGTAGTTTCATTATTCGATTATGGAACAAGATACAAAAAAATTTTATAAGCAGAGTTTTGCTTATTTAATTAACATAGTGAAATTGTAATTCCAAGTTACAGAGAGAATTCACTTAAAGATATTCTTTAGCTTCTAAATAATGACAATATACCCATGACAGCAAGAATTAACAATACTTTCCATTTATGACATGCATTGTTAACAACTTTGAATTAATTAGGTCAAAATAATTGTTATACCTTGATGGCCATATTTTAATTCAAAAAAAAAAATAAATTATGCTTGCTGTAGGTATGTGTATGTATATATATATATTTTTTGATGGTATTGAGCCCAAGTTGACTTTGAAAGGGAGTAAATTAGGCATATTACCACGCACTTATATCAGAGTACCTTTATGTAACTTTATGATGTCAAATAAAACCTAGAGCTGTAGACCATTAGAATAAGCAGTGTCTTTGAGTC
The DNA here is from genome assembly GCA_026826555.1 of Tolypeutes matacus. Lineage (NCBI taxonomy): Eukaryota > Metazoa > Chordata > Mammalia > Cingulata > Chlamyphoridae > Tolypeutes > Tolypeutes matacus. The sequence goes on along the minus strand of JAKSZT010054549.1, from coordinate 3,764,122 downwards.
TGCTGAGTTTAGTTAGCTACGGGAAACAGGTTACCTCTAAAATACTGATGTGTTCCTTTATACAATGCAGAAATGAGCATAGTGTGTCTCCATTCTGCTTATTTTGACTAGCTATTAGATCCATGTTTCTGACTTGAATTTGGGGAGATCTGGGAAGAGCATATGCGGGAGCTCCTAGCTGTGGATCTTCAGCAGAATTTCCTTCAGCCCCAGCCTCACCTGTTGTCCTGTTTCTCAGCAACCACACTGAAGTGTTCTTATCACAAGGGCTCCTTCCCAAGTCATCCCCTTCCCAATTTCTTTCCTTTTCTTTTCATCTTTTCTTTTTCTTCTTTTTTTCCCTCTATGCAGAAGACCATATTATCCTATCTTTCCAATCTATACACTTTTTATTTCTCCTCCTTACCTCATTGCCATTTCCCTCCTTACCAATTTACTCTTCCAGATGAATGGCAGAGAGAACCGAACTCTCTTCATTCCCATCCTGCCATGCATCCCCCTTGCCCTCACCCTCGTTGGATGGGAAAAGGGGGAAAAGGAGAATTACTGCTGAGTGACAAAAACAATGCAAGTGGGTAACAGAATGGAAAAAGCAACAACAAAAGATATTAGGTCAAGAAAGGCACTGGTTGTAACAAGGAAAGGAAACTCAAAAGAATCTGATAATCTTCAAAGCCCTAAAAAATTCAAAAGTATGACCCAAGGTGATCTAAACAGAACAGCAAGCAAGGGAAGAAAGCAATACTGTCCTCAGCTAAGAATTCTACATTTCTTTTGCTTCTGAAAGACTAAAACTAGTTGTGTATGTTCCTAAGATGACAAATGGAGTGAAAAGGGGCCGAAGATTTTAGTCATGCGGTTCATGTTTTCAACGAGAATACAATTGTACTTGAATGTAATTTGGTATATTTTCACCAGTTTAGCAGATTGTCTTCCAAGAATCGTGTTTGCTCAAAGTTTTCTTCTCCAACTGTAAGAAAAAAGTATTACATAGAATAAAAACACACCCTGCGGTTTTTAAAAAGAAAAGGTAAAATGAAGTTAACCTTGGGAAATAGATATTTAGCCCTCTAAGTTATGTTAAATTGTAAACTCTGCTACTGAAAAAAAAATTTAAATAATGAGTTTGGACTGATTTGGTTTTAAAATTTTTCCTCTCAGCTTGAGACACATCAGTACATTCACATTTCACATCACATTTCTTCATCTAAGGGATGAAGCTACAACATGGTATGTTCGGTAGAAATCTGAAAGGGCCACATGTCTTGCTCTGATAAGCCTCGTGTTTAAAATACTCACCATTAGAACCATTTGTTTATATCAAGGTACTGTCTCTCTAGAAATTTCCCATTAAAATGCATTTTACTTGGGAAAATGACATAGGAACACATTTGTAAATATTTCTGTATTACGAAAGCTAGAATTCTTGGGAGGAATTGAGACACAAAGAAGGGACACTTGTTAGCTGGAAGGGATTTCAAAACTTTAGAGCAGGAAGTAGCACAGCTGAGGGGTGGGGTGGGGAGCTGCTGAGGAGTCAGGTGAGAGCAGCTACCCAGGACTCCGGGAAGGTGGAATGGCTAAAACCTGCAATGAGGTAGGGAGGGGAGGCGGTCAGAAGCCAAATGCATCTCATTTTCAACAAGATCACCCATAGATGAAACCACATTACCTCAGTTAGTTGCAATATAATTTGAATGGCTGGGTTCCATTTTAACCTAAATTGCCAGCACATTTAGTACTATTGTAGATAATGGGTTGCTCTTTAAGGGAAAAGAAAAACTGTACAAGAAAGTTACCCCTGTAGAAACACTACTGAAATAGAAATCCCTTGTATAAAACAAGAGACTTCCAAATAATATCTAGGGACTTTAGAATGGAAATACTAGAGACTAGTAGTTATATCACATGGGAATCCAAAGCTTTTCCAGCATGTTAGCATAATAAAATTTTGTTTCTTCATTTCATTATCCGAGACAAGCCTCTTAGGAAACTTCAATAATTAAAAACTATTTATTTTCCAAAAAAGGATTTCAATGGGGGCCTCCAGTCAACAGCCTTCATTTCCAGTGAAGATACTCCTTTTCCTCTTTAAAATTGGCACTTCCTTTTCTGTTCTAACTCGCTTTCCTTTCTGGCTCTGCACATCTTCCCAACAGTTAAATCTCCAACTTCACTATCAACCAATCTCTACAGTGCTCTCCCCCTACTGACTTCAAAATAGGCTAAGTGTTCTAATCGTGATTCTAAAAACCTTGAATCTCAAGTCACCTTGAGATACAGTACCCTCTTCCACTATTCAACTATTTTTCTAGTTCCTTTAATTGCAAGAGTTCTGAAAAGGAGAGAGCCATGCCAGCTGTCCAATACCTTAGTACCTGTTTTTTCTTAAGTCTGAGTTTACCTTTTAGCTCCAAATTCCCTTTAAACAGTGTTTCAGAAGGGCACAGCAGCGGCAAATCATGTCGCTGGGCAGAGGCAGAGGGGATTCTTGTGCCTACTGTTTGACTACCACCTTCCTTTCCCCTTGATTGCTCTGTTTTTACTAAGCATTCTGCTGATCCCTCCTTTCTTAAAGATTTCCATCCTTGACTTCTGGGATACTCTGTTATTCTGGTTCTCCTCGTCTCCTTTTGCCTACTCCTTTAACATCCTTCACTGACACTGTCTCCTCCCATTTCCCTCCATCACTGGTTTTCTCCAAGGCAAATCTTTTGCGATCTGCCTTTTTACCACTAAATCTAAACCCTAGGAAAGATCTCATTATCCTGGTTTCAACTTTGTTCACTGACTCTGAATTTCCAGTTATTCCTAAACCTGACTGATCGTTAGAATAACTTGGTGGAGCTTCTTAAGGATACAGATTCTGGGACCTTGCTCAAGTCGTACAGAATCAGAATCTCTGAACCCAAGGCCAAGAAATCTCTCTTTTCAGGAAGCTCTCCAGGTAATTCTGATGTGCCAGTCCACAAACAGATGGTGGCGAACCAGTGACTTACACATCTTTTTGAAACTAGGCTGTCTCTATCGCCTTGAGCTGACCCCATCTCCCTACCCGCAGAAGTTTTCATTATCACTGGCATCCCCACAGTCAGGTCTCGCGCTTTGAACACTATGCTTGGCTCTGTGTTCTCTTCTATTCATTTAGCTCCTAGTTACACTCATCTTGTCAGCTCATCCCCCTCTGCATGCCGTGGCGCTGAGCCCCTCCATCCGTCCCCACTGTCTCACTGCCCCTCCCGGCTTCACTACCAGCCCCCCATTGCAGCCTCGCCTCTTCAGCACGGCCCACTGGAGAGGTGGCCTGGCACAGCGGACGGAGCTATGGACTCACCTGAACCTGCCTTAGAATCCCAATGTCACTGCCCACTAACTGGGTGGCCTTAGGCTAGTAAATACACCTCTTCAAGGCACGGTTTTCTGGGCTATAAAGATTAGCAACAATATCTGACACATAGTAGGTGCTCAGTTGTAATTAATGCCATGGCTGTGTTGCCCACGTGTCACGCCAGGCTCATCTTCCTTCACCATGGTATCCTTGTGCTGCAAACCCACAGAGCATTTTCTTCCTCCTGGCCTCCGTCCCAGTTCTGCCCTGTGCCTGCCGTGAGGGTGTGGGCAAGTTACTTGATCTCTCTGTGCCTCTATGCCCTCACCTATAAAATGTGAATAGTGAGAGTGCCTACCCCCCAGGGTTATCGTGAGGATTAAATTCAATCCACATCCAGTGCTGAGAACAGGGCCTGGCCCGCTGCACTGTGGCAGCCACAATCCGCGTTAGCTCGTACTAGTGGCAGCTCGCCCCACACCACGCTCCGTGCTCCACTGGCTGCTCTCCCTATATGTCCACAGCCAGCGCCATCCCCCTTCCTGCTTCCCCGCAATCAGCTCTCTTCTCTGCCTGCCACAGGGGCTGGCACCTGGGGGGCCTACGTATTTATTTGCCAGATTAAGGTATATAACCCTGCCCCCCCCTTCCACGTGAGCCCCACCCTCACTCTGAGTTCAAAATCCTCTTTTTTTTTTTTTTTAAAGATTTTATTTATTTATTCATTTATCCCCCCCTTGCTGCTTGTGCTCGCTGGGTCAGCTAACCACGCCGTGCGGGCGGGCCTGCCTTCACCAGGAGGCCCTGGGAACCGAACCCAGGGCCTCCCATATGGTAAACGGGAGCCCTACTGATTGAGCCACAGCCGCTTCCCCAAAATCCTCTTTATCCTACTCTCTTCCACTTGTCCCTCATAGGTACTTTTTCACAACAGAAGCCATAAGCTGGAAGCTGGAAAGCACCTTCTGCTCTTCTCCCTTCTCGCACATGGTCCGTGCAATACTAGGCACAGGCACATCTGTTGTCTCCCTTACACAGATGTCAGAGCCCTAAGCCAGCAGCAGGTGCCTTGACTTCCAGACCGCTCATTATATTATTTCACACATTTTAATATTCAAATTATATCATAAATATGGCATCATTATAAGTTTTGAAAGGCAATATTGTGGGTCCATTTATTATGTTTTGCTGACTTCCATCCCTAACAGTAATAATAAGGGCAAACCTTGTTTCACTCGGCTCTCACAGCAACCCTGCACCTGGGTATCAGTATTCCATTTTACCAGTCATGACACTGCGGAGTCAGGATTCGAACCCAGGTCTGTTAGCCTTCAAAGCCCTGGCTGACCTGTTACCACGCTGCCTTAATTCAACTAGTAGTTTTAATGCTATTTGGACAATGTTTCCATTTGAAGCGTATACATTATCCTGGCATAGAAGAAACTGTATAGAGTAGTAAAAATTCCACAGGCTTAGAATCAAGCAGGCCCATATCTGATATGGTGAACCACATAACCTGCTGCGTTTGTAAATAAAAAGATGGTTGCTTTTCAGCAATTTCATATCTTTCACCCTCTAATAACAAGCAATTGGATTTGTGATTGCTTAACCTCTTTTGTCCTCAGTTTCTTTGACTATAAAATAGGAGCTCTCTCAGTTCTTGTTTATTAGTCTATGTTTTCAACTTTGAAAGTGAGAAAAGTTACAATAAGTGACAGATTGGAAAATTCATATAAAATTCTCCAGTCTCACCAAGGAAATGTTTTTAGAGTCTTGGGAATCATCAGTGAGATATATACTGATCTTTATATAAGAAACATCACTGTGAATTTCTGGGGGGTGACTGTTAATTATTTTTAAAAATCTGAATAAAGAAAGACAACTTTGTTGCATTCGACACAGAATCCTAAAAGTAAGCAAAGTTTCTCTTTCTGCAGTTGGAAGAGGTCACCATACTTGTACCTTCTTGTGGTTTCTGCCAGGAAGCCAGTAATAGGGCAGCAGCTACTAGAAGCGTTAGTGGTTGGGAATTTGGGCTACGCCTTTCTGGAAGCAAAAAAAAAAAGGGGGGGGGGACACAGATTCTATTAGGATTTAAACATCATACAGTCAAGTCCTGCCATATACCATATACCATAATACTAGGAAAACCTCTATGCAGTACATTCTCAACCCCTAAGAAAAGGTCCTCTTATGGAGAAGACTGTTCCTTATAAAACATCATACTTCCATTGGAAAGTACTTCTAAATATTTGGTTGTGCAATGTTTTACAGGGTATTGAGGAGAATTTAAACTGTATACTAGAGAAATTTCATGAGAACAAGAATGATTATGGGAAGCGGCTGTGGCTCAATCAGTAGGGCTCCGGTTTACCATATGGGAGGCCCCAGGTTCGGTTCCCGGGGCCTCCTGGTGAAGGCAAGCCCGCCCGCACCACGGCGTGGTTAGCCGACCCAGCGAGCACAAGCAGCAAGGGGGGGATAAATGAATAAATAAATAAAATCTTAAAAAAAAAAAAAAAAAAGAATGATTATGATAAAGAGCCCATGAGAGGGGGGCGGATGTAGTTCCCGTCTCCCATATGGAGAGACCTGGGTTCGATCCCCAGGACCTCCCCATTAAAAAAAAAAAAAAAAAAAAAGAGCCCATGAGAAATTTCTTTCTTCAGAGCTTAAAAGGCTCTCTCTTTGAACAGAAAGATTTAGATGTGATTCTGCCGGGGCCTGGACTGCCTCTTCTCCTAGTCCTTCCAAAGCAGTCTGAGATCCTGATCTACATTCTTGGTAGTTATTTAGGTGAAAGAGTATCTGCTAAATATTCAAAATTATTCCAAATCTAAGTCGATAGAAGAAAAACCGTCCTCATTCAACACAAACCGTAATTTTTATTTTGGAGGTATCTAAAGGGGGGAGTGTTACCCTCATAAAGCAAATTAGCTTCTTCTAGCTTGCAGTGTAATTAAACTTAACAAACATTTGTTAAGCACCTATCACATGCTCACACAGTATTTTTTTCTTTTATGTGTGAATATTCTTTTTTTTTTTTTACTTTATTTTGTACATTTAATAGTTGAAAATATAAACAACTAAAAACTAAAAAGTAAACACAGATGAATATATACATTTCTCAATTAAATGTAATGTATGCATATAATTTTTTTTTTAATCAAACAATATGTTACACAACATATTTGGTTCATAGTAATGCATTCCTACAGTATTTGTCCTTTTGTGTCTGGCTTGCTTCACTCAACATAATGTCCTCCAGGTTCATCCATGTTCACACAGTACTTTATTTTTTTAAATGGGTATGGATTTTTTTTTTTTTTTTTATCATTTCAATCTTTAACGTTTTATCAAAATGGGTTGTATTTTATTTTTTAATCCTATGACACTGAAAGGGTTTAGCATGAAAAATAAGTCCCTGGCCCCATTTTTTTTTTTTTTTTTTTTTTTTTAAGGTATGGGGGCTGGGAATTGAACCCAGCGCTCAACGCTCAACTACTGAGCCATATCGGCTTCCCTGAGTTATTTTCTTTTCCCGTTTGTTTGCTTGTTTGTTTTTAGGAACCAAACCCGGGATGTCCCATGTGGGAAGCAGGCGGGCGAGCGCTTCAGCCACATCCTCTCCCCCATTCTTAATTGTTCCTCACTTCTTAACTATTTTCTAGTTTTGATCCCTTTGTCAGCCAGTTTAGTAATATAATTGCTAAAGGCCTCCATTTTAAGTTTCTAGGTAAATCACTATTTTCATCCTCATAGAGGTTAAGAAGAATCAGCGTTAGGGACTTTTAAGGGTCCTAAACGTGCAGCTGCATTTCTAGAAGTAGTCGCGCAACGCTCTCCATCCTTCCTTACCCTCCCCGCGGGGCCCCTGGCCTGGTCAGCCCACACCGGCTGCACCCCGAGCGCGGCCCTGGGGTCGCCCCGCTGTACCCCGAGCGCGGCCCCTGGGGCTGCCCCGCTGCACCCCGAGCGCGGCCTTGCGGGGGGCCGCCCCGCTGCACCCCGAGCGCGGCCCGGGCCCCCCTTCCGCGGTCAGGGCTCGGCCGGGGACGGCTGTCGCCGGGGCCCCCGGGCCGCGTCTTTCCTGCGGGGACATGCCTTGCTCGCGCGGGCGCAGCTCGCCCCGGCCGCCCCCGCTCCCGGGCCCCCGCCGGCCCCCTGCCCTCCTCGGCCACTCACCCGGCGGCGGCCGCGCCCAGAGGTCCTTCCTGCGGCTCTGGTCGGAGAGGAAGCGGCGCCCCTCTGCAAAGGCGAGACGCGCGGGCTCAGGGCCACCGGGGTCAGATCCGCCTGGCCGGGGGTGGCGGGCGGCTCCGGCCGGGGGCGGGCCTCGGGCCCTGGGCTGCACCCGGCTGGCTGAGCCGGCGCCCGGGGGCCGGCAGGAGACGGGCGCCCACCTGCCCGCGCACGGCGCTCGCCAGAGCGGGCTCGGGAGCAGAGCTCGAGTGCGCGGGCGAGCCCTTCTTTGCGCCGAGAAACAACACTCCAGTTTAGGATGGAGACTTGCCAGGTACCAGGGGGCGCGCCCTCGCCCCCCTCCCGCGTCCCTTTTCCTTAATTAGCCCAGACTAGGGCGGCCTCAATCACGGTAGGGACATCAGTGTCTCCCCATCGCTCCCCATGGGTCCCAGGGACTCATGCACCCCCCAGGGTCTTCCGTGGTTACTGCGGGGAGCGCGTTTGGAACGTAAAGCGCTTTGGGAACATACGTGCACCCTTCAGGTGGAGCATAGCTTGAGGAGTCCAGTTCCTTCTCTCAAAGAGTCTCTAGAGCCGGAGAAGAGAGTGGTTAGCAGACATCTGCCCTGCAAAGAGGCAAGGCAGGAGGCACAGGTGCGGGGCAGGAGCCCGGGGCCGCATCTGCTCACCTGCGGGGCGCTGCTGGAGGTCCCCGCGAACGCCAGCGCCAGGAGCAGGGAGTCCCTGCACGGAACAACCCACCAAACCCAGCACGGTCTTTCTAGGCCCCGAGGCGCTTCTGCTGCCTTCTCGCTCGGCTCTGTTCTATTGACGGGTCCGCGCGCGTTTCCCCAATCTAACCCACCTTCTAAGAAAACCAGAGCCCCTCTTTAAAGAAGTACTTAGAAATACACTCTTTTCATTCCCTCATGCAAATGAGAAATTGGGTGAACTAAGTGACTTTTTAGTAAAACCAAACGATTCCGATGCTTTTGAGGCGTGCTCTTCAATTGTCCTTTCGGCTCTAAAATGCTTATTAAAGAGCAAATAGCTAAAATGTCTACAGTTCTTTTAAGTAAATAAAAACTACGTACCTTCATGTTCTGCTCTTCTCCCAAACCCTGCAATAACAAATGACATGAGTTTTCCAATCTTGTGCGGAAGTAGGAGCTTTTAAAATCCTAGTGCCCAGGAACCCTCCCGTTTGCAGTGGAGTTAGGGAGTCCACAGGGACCTCTTGTCAGTCTTCAGGATTGAGAAGGTGGCTCCTCCAGGGACAGCCAGTTGCAGGAAGTGGAGGACACGCCTGGACGTCATTTGTTCAGGCACTGACACATCAGCCAGGAGACAGTCTGAGTATCTCAGCATCATTGCCTTTGCTTTTTTCACTACCTTTCTAATTTATAAAGGGTCTTTAAGAAAATTATTATTAGGATGATGATATGCATGTTTGTTCTGTACGTTCACAACTTTTACAATACACTTGTTGTTCATGTATGTTCATGTATGAATAAGGTTCAACTTAAAAATGTTAAGAAAAAATTTTTTTAAGATTTATTTTATTTATTTCTCCCTATCCCCTCGTTGCTTGCACTTGCTGTGTCTGTTGTCTTCCTTGTTTCTTTAGGAGGCACCGGGAACAGAACCTAGGACCTCTGATGTGGGAGGGAGGCACCTAATCACTTGAGCCACCTCCATTCCCTGCTTTGTTATGTCTCTCATTATGTTTTTCTTCTTGTGTCTCTTGTTTCATCTTGTGTGTCAGCTCGCTGTGCCCACCCGTCACAGTAGCTCACTGTCTTCTTTAGGAGGCACCAGGAATTGAACCATGGACCTCCCATGCGGTAGGCAGGAGCTCAGTCACCTGAGCCACATCCGCTTCCCAGAAAGTTATTTTCAAAGAAAATGATCAATAGCCCCAGGCAGAATAGAAGTAAGCAAACTAAGAAAATGTCTTGCAAAATCAACTAGGTATGAATGAAGCTATGATGACTAAATATGAATCATTTGGGTAGAAATGAAAAGGTTAAGGACTCTCAATGGAATTTGATGTCAGTCATTCACTTATTTATCTTTCTATTCAATTATTTAACAAATATTTATTGCATGTCAACCATATGTCAGACATTCCTTTTAGTTCGTAAAATACAGCCATGAACTGAAAAGATAGTGTCTCTGCTTTGACCAAATTTACTTTCTAGTCAGGGGAGAAACACTCTAAGCTGGTAAACAGGCAAATAATTTCAGAGTGTTTTAAATTCTAGAGGAAAAATTAGCAAGATGATGTGATAGAGTAAGTGGTAGGCTAGTTAAGAGTTTTGAAGGATTAGGCAGAGCCAGATGTGGGATAAGCTGGGTTGGTAAAATTCACATTCCGGGCATTCCAAGCAGCGAGAAAAACAAAACCTTGGGACTGCGAAGAGCTTGGTTTGCTTGATAACTAGTGGAGCCAACACTTTGTGGGTGACAGGAGAGTGTTTTGAATCGAGGCTGGAGAGGAAGAAAGGGGCCAGTTCATACGGGAATGTAGTTATGAACAGAAGATGACGGTGGCTGGACTGAGGTGGCACTAGCAGGGATTGGTTGGCTGTGAATGAGTTTGGGATATATGTTGGAATTAGAAAATATAGGCTTTGTGAATATTTATGATGTGATAGTATGAAGAAAAAAATAAATCGAGGATGGTTCTTAGGTTTTTAGCTTAAACACAACCATTTAATGAAACTTGAGAGATTTCACAAGGAAATGCTACAGGGACTTTGGAGTTTGTGCTGCCCCTGAGAGTGACAGAGAAGGACTCAGGTATGGCTTCCCTACACATGGCTCATCTGTCCCTTCTATTTGAACCCATACTTGGTGCTGGAGTTGGTAGGTGTACGTCTAAGAGACTTGAATCTTTGGGCTGTCCATGTGCCAGCTGGGCACTGAGCCTCAGCGGAGTTGCAACACCTACTCTCCAGTTCACTGGACTCACCCAGGACAACTAACAAGGGGGTGAGGATTGACAACCACCATGCCAAGGAAATGAGAGAGCCTACAACTGCAGGCAAGAGAGTCTCATACATTGGCTGTATGGGATCGAAGCCTCCTCTCAATTAGAGTTGGAGTGGACATCACCATCCCAGAATCTTCAGGATTGGGGAATGAACTATGGACTAGAGTGGACTTACTAGTATTCTACTCTAGACTTGTTGTGATTCTAGCAATGGAAGAAATTACAACACTGATGTAGAGGCAGTGGCCACTGGAGGCTCTGGGGGCAGGGAGAGGCAAAGACAGGTGTAATGCGGGGGCTTTTTCAGGACTTGGGAATCATCCTAAATGGCATTGCAATGACAGGTATATGCCATTATATATCTTCCCATAGCTTGCGGAATTGTATGGGAGAGAGTGTAAACTACAATGTGAACTATGGTCCATGTTCAATGGCAATGTCCCAGGATGCTTTTATCAATTACAATGAATGTGCCACACTAATGAAGGATATTGTTTATATGGGAGGGTGTGGGAGGTGTGGGGAGCGGGACATATGGGAATCCCTATATTTTTTGTGTAACATTTGTGTAATCTAAATATCTTTAAAAAAATAAAAATATATATTTAAAAACCCTGTCTTTTGGGGCATATAAAAATGAGAATGGATATCAGATATCCAAATAGAGGGGCAAAATAGGCAATCAGAGATGCAAAACTATAGAGTTCAGGGAAGAGGTCACTAATTGATAGATATTTTTTAAAGGCAGGAATTATCAGTCCACCAGATTGAGTGAGATCATTTGGGAAGTGAATAGAGCTAGAGAGGAGACACAGGAACAGAACTGTGAAAACAACTTACAGCGCTTAAGTAGAGGAAGTCAGAAAAGGAGGTTGAGGTGAAGCAATCAGAGAGAAGGAAGAAATTCCAAGAGACTATGATGTCATGGAAGCCAAGAGATTGTCCCTTAATACTGAAAGGTTGGGTAGGACAAGGACCAAGATGTGTACACTGGATTTGGAAATAGGATGGATTTTGAGGTTGGAAGCTAGATTAGAGTATGTTGAAAGTGAATAAGCAATGAGGAAATAAAGACAAGTGTGGGTAAGCTTTTTGAGAAATTATGCTGGAAGGAGAATAGGAAATATGAGTTAGAAACTGAAAAGGGGTGACATCTGGGGAGGTTTTGTTTTGGTTTTGAAGTACTGGGACTGGGGATTGAACCTGGGACCTCGTATGTGGGAAGCTAGCACTCAACCACTGGAGCCTATCGGCTCCCCTTGTTTTTTAAGATAGTTGAATGAAGTGGAAGTTTGTTATTCTTTTTGGCCTTCCAGTAACATCTGACCTCTTTTATATTTTTAAGGAATTCCTGACACTTGCTAAATTATGAATTATGCAATTATGACTCTTGGAGAGAGGCAGTCTTCCTTCTACTGTACAAGCTGAAAATTTCAGATGCTTTTCTAGTTTTCATATCAGGTAGGGCGTGGGCATATGACAGGGGCTTCACCAGTTAGAGGTACCTGCTCAGATGGGTAAATTAGAGTGAAACTGGAAGCGAGTGGGAATCAGGAGAAGCACTGTCTGGTGCAGTGGCGGGTGTACTAAAATTAGGTCTCTGGGACAATATTGACTACAATGCTAGTGACAGATTCTGCATCCAGTGATAGAGTTTGTGGTTAAAGTGTCCTTTAAATAAATTCCCCTTCTAGTTAAATCACCTAGTTTTGTTGGTTTCTGTTGGTGACATCTAAGAAACCATTTGTAGGACATGGACGCTGATGGGGATGATCACAGAGAAGAAACTGGTGATGTAGAAGAAAGAGCAGATAACCACAAAATGGGTATTCATAGAAGGTGAGTGGGATAGGAGCCAAAGGATCAGATTCAGTTGGGACAGTTCTATACACAGCAGATTTTGAAGGAGGCCCTGAGTACCCACCAAATCCTAAGGTAAGGTGGATAAGAGAAATGGTCCCTTTTTAAGGCAGGGCTTCTCAAACATTAATTTGCATATGGATCAACTGGAAATCTTGTTAAAATGCAGATTACAATTCCCTAGAACTGGGGTGGTGTTTGAAATTCTCATTTCTAGCAAATTCCCAAGATGCTGATGGATGCTGCTCATCTTTCTGGCATTTTTCCTTCTTTTTGGATTTCAATTTTAATCAACTTTACTGAGGTACAACTTACACACAATAAAATGCATCATTGTAAGTGTATACTTTGATGAGTTTTGATAAATTCATACAATTGTGTAACTATCACCACATTCAAGATAATAGAACATTTCTATCAGCTCCAAAGTTCCTTCAGGCCCCTGGGTAATCAGTCTCCCACCCAATCTCTGGGCCTAGGCACCCCTGATCTGATTTTTGTTGCTACAGATTAGTTTTGTCTTTTCTAGAATTTTAAATAAATAGAATCATTCGGAATGCACTGGCTTCTTTTGCTCAACATAATGATGTTGAGATTCATCCATGTTACTGCATGTATAAATAGTTCTTTTCATTGCAGATGTACCATATTTGTACTCTTTGAGGCAGGTTAGTATAGTGAAAGTGGGAAGGTGGCTGGCCCAGCAGACAACATGGCTGGCAGACAACATGGCCATGAGACCTTTCTGAGACCTTGACCTTGACTTTGAGGTCACAGTTGAGATTCTTTACAGGGCTGAGGGGAGGCCCCAGATATTCCAAACAGGCCTCACCTTTGGCCCCCACCATTGCTGCGGTAACTCTTAGCAGCTAGAGCCCCTCCCCTTAGCATTAGCAAGGGGAGGAATAATTCATAGCAAAGTAGGCTAGTCAGGGAATCAATAGACTGATCTGGAACCCGGCAAGAAGCCCACGTGGACATCAGTACCCCCGAGATGGCTGCTGGAAGAACTTGCGAGATCCCCCCATTCGGAACGAGATTTCCTCTGGAAGCCAGGAGAAGGCCCAGATATTCTCCAGGGGTCTTATCATTGGGCCCTCCCAGGGGATTAATGGGTGGAGTAATCAAGCAAAACAGCAAACAGCTGCCCTCCCATGCCATTAGCAAAGGGACGGAATAATTAATGGTTCAAAAAGCAAGCGCAAAGGCCAAACTGCCCCTCTCTTGCCTTTTGACCACTGCTCTCGCCTTTTTCTCCCCCGCCATGATGAACATGCAAGGAGACCTGGGCATTTATAATCTATAATGGGGAATTGTACTCTGTAAATTGGTCCTCTTTATCACTCTTCAGCCCCTTCCTCTCTCTACCTGGGACCCATGATCTGTTATTTTCTCCATTTCTCTTCCCTCCCTTCCTTAATAAATTACTGGCCTAATTAATCTGGCTTGCTCTTGAAATTCATTCCTTGCCAAGAACCTAGAGAAAATCTGGCTACAATAATTTAAAAAGTGAGCACACAAACCAAAACTCGCTCTCTCTGCCTAGAGAAGCCTGCACCAAACCAGCACACATTGCCATCGTTCTCTTCCATCTCTCTGCAAGCTCTGTTCTTTCCCCCCATTTCCCAATAAGTTCTTATTGGCCAACTAAACCAGCATGTCCTTAAATTCTTTTATCTACATAGCCAAGACCCTAGAGGACTCCAACACCTCCCCGGCTTCACCTTCACCTATTGTTGGACACTTGGGCTGTTTCCAATTTGGTCTACTAATAAGTAAAGCCACCTGAACCTGTGAGTGTAAGGCTTTATGTGAGCATATGTTTTTATTTCTCTTGGGTAAATTCCTAGGAGTGGAATGAACTTTTTATGTCACCCAGACGTTTTTGAGTGGAATAGCTTGGGGGGATATAATAAGTGATGAAAACCACACCTTGGAATCTGGGTGGTTAGGAGAATGGCTAGAAACGGAAATATCTGGGAGTTTGGGAAAGGAACAAGTTTGGTTTGGGATTGAAGTTTGAGGGGCTGCAAACCTTAGTAAAAGATGGAATGGAATTTGGGTGCTTGATGTTTAGATTTGTCAGCCATATGCAGACAGAAGAAACTGAGGATTGGTCAGTAAATGAAATAAAAAATAGGAACTAGTTCATAGGTAGAAACTTGAAGATATTTATTCCTTTCAAGGAATAAGTAAAGCAAAAACGAGCCAGAGCCAATAGTGTTGTTTTGTTTCCACTGTCTTAGGGAAGGAGAAAGAGAAAAACTAACGTCTAAAAGGTAAGTATTGAAAACTTGATAATAGTTATATTAGATTTTAGGATTTTAGTCACAAGGGATTGTAGCAACGACAACTGAAAGTGAGCAATTAAAGAAATAAAATAGACATGTTTATGTTTTAAATGTAGTTATGAGTGAAACCCAATTATTTGATCACCTAACAGGTAAAATGCTTTTCTCCCCCGAACACATCAAAAGACATGCATAGGGGGGCGGATGTGGCTCAAATGGTTGGGCATCCATCTGCCATATGGAGGGACCTGGGTTCGATCCCCGGGACCTCCCGGTAAAATTAAAAATATATATACAGAAGGCGCATGGGCTGCCAGGCTGTGTGCCGGTGAGCCGCCAGGCCCCGGGAGCCATGCAGCAAGATGATGACATAACAGGGGAGAGACAAGACGAGATGCTCCGAAAGCTCTGAAAACCAGGAACCGAGGTGGCGCAGGTGGCAGAACACCTTTCTCCTACATCGGAGGTCTCCAGGATCGAATCCTGGTGAAGACTGGAGGAGAAGGATGAGAAGAGATGGCAGGAAACAGACACAGAGAATTGCCCAGTGAATGGACACAAAACAGCAAATGGGGAAGAGGGGCTTTAAAATGGATAAAGTAAATAAATAAATCTTAAAAAAAAAAAAAACTTGCATAGGTTTTAGAGGGACAGGAATGTGCATTGCCAATAAAAGTTTTGAACTTAGAATTTTAAGGAAAAATTAGTGTGTGGTTTGTTTATAATAGTTCAGTTGATGAATTCAAAAGCAGATATTTGATGTCAAAGCTGCCATTTTCAGAAGAGTATGCACAAATGAAGAAAATGGTTTTGACATGTTATCAGTATTGTAGTCTTATCAAAAATAATATGCCAGAATGTGTTTCTTCTAAAAGGATTCCAAAGGGCATGGACTGTCAGTAAAATGTTTTTGTTAAATCATAAAACTTTTCAGATTTTTACAGGTCTAAACCTAGAGATGGGTAAGAAAAGTTATTTCCTTTGAGTAAAATCGTTGAATTTTATTCGGCTGCTAGGATGACCAGGCTGTGGGCACTGAACAACTTGGATCCTAAACCGTTTTTAGAGGCACATCCAATAGAGCCCTGATTTGCCTTCACCGCTGATGTTATCTGTACTCTCGTCGTTGAGCTGGGGGGTGCCCATTTAGACAATGAACAGCTGTCAGTGTTTAAAGGACATTCTTTCAAGGTCAGTGATTACTGTCTTCACATTGAACACAGCTGCTATCTTGGCTACCGTTGCCTGGGCAATAGGGACTACTATGAAAACAAAATACCCACATCATTTCTTTGACTACAGGTTAGGGAGGTTTGGGTAGTCCGACTGAGGTCTGTTTTCTTTATTCTGGGCTAAGCCAGTCTGCCCCTTTGGCCAGTTGTCTCACAAACAGGTGGAAGAAGTAATTTCCCCCGAGGGCTGCCAGTTTTAGGAGGGGGTTTCGGGGCACTGAGAAGGTCTATCCAAAATAAATCTCCCCACTCATGGGCCAGTGTCTTTTCCTAGTCTTCTTTTTACTTAAGGTTTTGATTCCTAATAAACCCACACCCTGGGAGATTGTAATCTTTATCTGTTTATAAGGTCTTTTAGATCCTTCCTCAAGAATTGTATTAAGGGAGGGAAGAGGGATGAAGCTATTAGTCTTCTGGGGAGAGTTAAGACGAGTGTTATCCAGGGACTTGGGGGTGGATAAAGAAAAGGGAGGCAGGGAAGACTCAAGTTCACCTACTTCACAGTTTTACCTGGACTAGAATATTTTAACACTCATTTCCAAAATGACTGTGCCAAGTGCACAGCTGCTAATGGTGTGCTGGTCCATGTAAGAACAGCACAAAGATACAGGGCAAATACAGTAGAAAGGGGTGACAGTTTCAAGTTCTCTTATGAATCCCCAGAAGAAAAAGATTGTTTTTTTTTTTTTAAGATTTTATTTATTTATTCATTTATCCCCCCCCCCTTGCTGCTTGTGCTCGCCGGGTCAGCTAACCACGCCATGCGGGCGGGCTTGCCTTCACCAGGAGGCCCCGGGAACCGAACCCGGGGCCTCCCATATGGTAAACGGGAGCCCTACTGATTGAGCCACAGCCGCTTCCCAAAAGATTGTTTTTGAACTAACCCATTCCCGTGTGTGAGAGCCTTTCGATTGGACTACTTCAGTGAGGTGTGAGCCAGCTTGGGTCTCTACCCTCTTGCTGGGCCTGATATAAAACAGAAGGAAAGCAGAAGCCCTGAGAGGCTGAGAGAGGTCCTGGAGTCTGGAACCTACAGAGCACAGAGGCAAGTAAAGAGGCCCCCAAGGGGCCGGGCCCATGGAGCAGTTTAAGAGGAGACAAGGCATATGCCTGATAGCTCACAGCTGAACTAGGGAAGAAGCCTTGATTTGGATATTCATGGCCTCGGGACTGTAAGCTTTTCTTTTTTAAATTTCTCCCCTCCCTGCCTCGTTGTTGTTTGCACTCGCTGTCTGCTCTGTGTGCTCATCTTTTTTAGGAGGCACCGGGAACCAAACCTGGAACCTCCCATGTGGGAGGGAGATACCCAATCGCTTCAGCCACCTCTGCTCCCCGCTTGCTGTGTCTCATTGTGCTTTTCCTCATTGTGTCACCTTGTTGCGTCAGTTTGCCGCACCAGCCCGTCTTGCTCGTCTTCTTTTGGAGGGACTGGGAACAGAACCCAGGACCTCCCATGTGGTAGGTGGGCACCCAACTGCTTGAGCCACATCTGCTTCCTGAAACTGTAAGCTTTTTACCCTAAATAAAATCCCCATTATAAAACCAACCCACTTCTGGTACTTTGTATTGGCAGCCTTTTGGCAAACTAAAACAAAAGACTTGGATAAAGAAGAAAGCATCAAAATACTAACACAAATTGCTCTTGGAAATGTTGAGTCTTATAAAAGTTGGTAGCTCAGAAGTATGAAGAAAGATGCAATAAATCTGCAATGCCAATTAGGTTGAATACCAAGTGCTGTCAGGTATCATCAAATAGGAAGATGGGGTCCTACCTCCAACCTAAGTCCTTGGACCAGGAAATACACTCAATGACAATAACATGTAATATTTCCATAGCACTTTAAATATGACAAAGCCCTATTTTGCTTCCATTATTTAACTCAATCTTCACGACAAAGTTGTGCAGTATTATTTGGGTTTCACTTATGAGCAAACTCAAGAGAATCTGACTTGACATAACACTCAGTGGTAGAGTTTGGGTTTTAGCACCACGACCAGGGCAGTGACCAAGACACCCCACTGCCTGGGGATCACAACCACCACCCGAGAAGCCTCTTATTCAGAGATGTGCCTTACCCCATGACCAGGGCTATTTCACAGACAGAAGAGATCACTCTGCAGGCAACCCCTCCTGTTGCTGGGTATCATTTCTGGCTTTCCTCACTTAAGGAATAAATTCATCTATTACTTTTTAACTTAGGATAGTTTTCTTTCATATTAGCATCTCCAATTATAAACAGAACCACAATCTTGAAAAAGGAAGAAAAAAAAAAAAAAAAACCCTTCTGGTTCTCATTTCATATTGGAAAGAAAGGAAAACTGAGAATTAGCGATTCATACTCGTCTCAAAACTTCAGAAGTAGCTTCTGGGTCTCCCCAGCAGACATCCTTTTCTGGTGAAGAAAGCCAGTCACTCTCTAGACAATCCTCACGTAATTCTTCTTTCCATTGACAAGGTGTGGATGCAGGTAAGTCAAAGTGTCTCAAATCATAAGGAAGGCGAAGCAGAAAGGCAGGGGCCAGATCATTAGATTCTCCTGTTTAATGGCCGGTAAGAACCTGCTGCCTCCATGGCTTGAACCCACAGAGGTGATCAGTGGGACGGCACCAGAAGAGCCAGAAGAATTCATTTCACCTATCCACCCAACATTTACGGAGTTCCTACTAAATGCCAGGAGCCAGTGGTACCAACAGCGAGTAAAAACTGATCATAAACCTAAAGAATCCACTTTCCAGAGGAAGACAGTCTCATAATCAAATAAATACAAAACAAGTGTGAAGTTCTGGAAGAGGGCAAGGAAGGACCAGCCATTTTGGCCTAGAGGGACAGGAAGACATGATAGAGGTGACTAAATATTAGGACATGAGAGCCGAGTAAAGATAATGTGGAGAAGTTGGTCAGTCAGTGAAGGATTTAGGGTGTGTCAGGACACGTGGGCTATTCTGTGCTCAACCTCCTTCATGGAGACAGGTGCTAGAAAGGCAGAGGATGCACCTTTTCAGCCCAGGGTGAGGTTAGAAAGATATGCTGGATATTTCCTAACAGATTTAAGCCTTCTAGTTCACTTGACAATGGTCAAGACAATAGTCGAATTTGCTGAATTACTGAATTCAATAAACACTTATCAGGTACATTACCTAAGTGGTCAGCTTGGCCAGTAATTTTTTTTGCCCTACCAAAATTTACAATAAAAATACTCTAGGTGGTAAGCGGCTTTATTTAGGTCTCTAAGGATTACATATTCCTTTCATTTTGAGAAAAAATATTTAAGGATTTTCTCCCCTAGTTTCTAAATTTACTGAATTCACTGCCCACTTTTAAGAAGTTTATTTTGCAATTAATGATAGCAATCACAGGAGCTTTCAGAAAAGCAAGCTTATGGGATACACACATAGCAGTGGCTGTTCTGAATCCCTAGGCTTACATTAAGATAAAAATTCTCTTTCCGCGGCTGAGTACTGGATTTTTAGGCCAAAGACTGATATGAACAAAACCACCTACTACTTGTAGTACTTTGGTGTATCAGGTAACTGCTCTAAGATTCACTTTCCTCATCTGTTAAATGAGAATATCTGTGCTGCCTACCTCACAGGGTTGTTGTGAGGGTCAAAGGAGAATGTATGTGAAAGACTTGTAAATGGTAAAGCACTATTTACTTGGGAAAAAAAAATTCTTTCCCCACAAAAACTAAAATCAACTGCGAAAGTTGCAAAAAGAAACCACATCCGGGGACAAAACTCCCATAGTTAAAGCTGATGTCATTTTTCCTCCAAAGATGCCTTCTGAAACGCAGATCAATCACCAAGCTGAAGGCTGAACAGTCCTACCTCCCGACTGGGAGAAAAGAAGTTAGGATGTCTAGACCACAAATTGTTCTACCACACCTAACAGTGGTATAATTCAGGGCAAATTATTTAGAAATAAGGCTAAGAATTTATGAGTAATGTTAAAACTACTGAACTCCTCACGGGGAGGTGTGGCATCTTACTCTCCTGAGTCTCCTAAACTCGGCAAGGCCTTTGAGTCCTCAAAGGTCCTCAGAAAATGTCCGCTGAATAACCAAACATGAGAGTCTGAGGTGTTTTCTTCTTCTTCTTTTTAACAGCACAGTGCCAAGGAAAGTGACTTACTCTTTTTATAAAGTTTTTTTTTTTTTTTACTTGCAGTATATTTGAATTTACAATTACATTTAAACAATTTGGAAGTGAAAGACATGACGACCATTTTATAAAAAAGAAGCAAATTGCCTATAAAACTATTTTTAAAAAATGAGGTGGGTTATTTTGCAACACTAAATTAATTTTTAGAATTCCATAATAAAGATATACTTGACCATCAATTAATAGAAAAGTTCCCTTTATTGAGAAGTAAGACAAGTTATTTACAATATTCAATTGTTAGATCATATAATCTGATCTTGAGACTTTTTAAAGCAGCAGTATTCCAGGAATTACAATTTATAAGGGACAAAGAAAAACATTTCAAATATGTTTCTGTTACAGAAAATACATTTGAACAATGACAGAAACACTTAAGGCTAAGTAGTATTAGACCTTTTCCTCCATCTCTATAGAAATAATAAAAGTACGCTTTTGTCACAAAGACAGAAGGTGATTTTGGAAAGGAAGAGACAATATGATGTACAGTGCCTTCTGTCTGCTTAAAAAGAGAGCCTCATCAATGTGCTGAGTTACAAAATATAGAATGCTGCTAGGCAGTCTCAAACTCACATTTCATATTAACTGGACTCGTTTAAAACAGAAAATGACGCCAGGCTCTCAGTCTTACAAAGACTGGGAGATTATCAACTGCTTTGCACATTTCTGTCAATAGTGCTTTCTGAAGTACGATTGTTGAAAACAGGATCTCTGTCCCAATGCAAAGAACATTTGAAAGAAATTCATGTCTACAAAGGAGGTAAATAAGACACATGTTCCACACATTAACAGATGCTGTTCTTACACTAAAAAGGATTATTTAGCCACTGTAAATGATACGGGTCAGTCAAAAATATGCACGACAGAGTCCTCCAGGGCACCTTATGTAAGTCATTCCCCTATATATATATTTGACACTCTCCAAGTGAGGATGCTACTACTTTTTTGAAAGACACAACACCAGGTCTCTCAATGTTCCATGAGCTACTGAGGTAGGAGTCTCCATTTGTCAATGTCAATTTTCACAGATTATATCTTAAGTCAAATGCCAGTTACAAAAAGAAAGTAATCCAAAAGACTGAACCATTAGACCATGTACCAATCTTTCCTTCTGTAGCTGAGCAAGGCTGGGAATTCTCTGTGCATCAAGAGATTTATCTTAAAACTAACATAAGTTGTAACATATTTCGGAGACGTTTATAAATAAAAATCACAAATTTCAATTATGATTTTATGCATTAAAAAGCTTTGCAACTGTTAAAAAAAAAGTAAATAGCGCGATCATTAGTGGTAAACAAATAGTTCTGTGGCTGTTAAAATGTGTTCCTATATCCACCACAAAAGCTGCCACCAGGGAAAATCGCTCAAGAACAAACAACTTGCTTCCTTTGCTGCCAAGCAGCAATGGCAGAAAAGACATCATTTTTTTAGTGTCATGTTTCTAAGAAACTATAGCCAGTTTAATTACAGTCAAATAACTATAGCATGTGAAGTCAGATATTTTCTCCATTAAGATGAAAGTGCTCATAAGAAACATACATCATGCGTATTAATTTTTGTTATGAAAAAGCTGAAAAAGGGGAAAACTCAGCTTATATGAATAGTCCTTAAAAACAGTCATAAATTTAACCTTTTAACATTTTACGTGTCTTAAAGTAAGCATTACCTAAAAGTTATTTTATTTATGTAAAGCAAATTAATAAACCACTACTAAAATTACAAAAAAGAAAAAAGAGGAAAAAAGAAAGAAAAATTACACCATGACACAGTTTGTATTCTTTAGTACCTGAAATAGAAGACTCTTCAATGAGACGATGTCTTCATGGCCAAGAGGACTTTTTGTTAAATGCTTACATGCAATGAACATGGGCAGATAGGAGGTCAGACTCCCCCAAAGTATGAGTATTTTCAGAGTGTGTTGCTGACCAGAAAAGTGCTTAGTCAGTTATAATTTATAGTAAAAGCTAATAAAGAATGAATTGCATATTTCATCAAATATCTAGTTCAGATTTTTATCTGGCTTTAAAATGCTAAGATTCGTTGTTTCTTGGCCTTTTGGCTGAGATCAAGTGTACAATATTAAGATTCAGAAGAACCACAAAAGTTTTATTTTAACCACATTTACCAAAAAAAAAAAAAAAAAAAAAGTAATTCAAACATCAAAACTGGGTTTTCCTTGGTTTTAATACAATAAAATGACATAATCCAATTTATCTCATGCATCACTTTCAGAGACAGTGCAACTGGAAGTATTTTTGCCATTGCAGTGGACATTTCTAAACAGCAAAGTTTGCTTATGGATGCTCCTGCACTTTCAAAAGAAAAAGAAAAGGGACAGGCACCACAGTTCTCTAAGGATGGCTGTTTTTCACACATTGTAGAAAAACAATAAAGAGCCTTCAAGTGTTTCAATAAAGATTATAACACAGATTTCACCTCCTTCAGTTTGCTTGCTGACTTCTCAGAGCACTTGATTAGAAGCCTGTTTTCACGGCTTCTTTCGCTAACTGCTGTTGATACTTTGTAGGCTATACGTTTTAAACTTCTGTAAAGAACATTACAAGCTATTTCATGTAATTTAATTTTGTGCTGAATATTCTTCAAAGGATTTTATAAATAATACAATATTTTAAATGAGTCTTCAGTTCACTTGTTGTTATACCATATTGTTGCTTTCTCCAACTTTATCTACAAACTGTAAGGAAAAAAAAAAAAAGGATAATTAAAAAAGAAAAGAAAAAAGCCTAGTGTATTATACAACATTAGATTAACATTTAAAATGTTGATTACAAAATCCAACTTTACAAGATTTGTGGAACTTTAAGGTATGACTGACAATGATTAATCCAGTTACTCACCACTGTCTTCTGACAATGTAAATGTTTGTAAAATTTTATTTCTAAGAGTAGTTTGCATGACATGTTATACATAAGAACTTACGGGTGCAACATGAAAAACGCAACACAATGAATAAATAAATTGGATAAAATGAGGCTAACACTGTTAGCTTAACAACAAAAAAGAAAATAAAAAGCTGAAATGTCAGCCATTCATGCATTAATGAACCC
Source organism: Tolypeutes matacus (assembly GCA_026826555.1). Classification (NCBI taxonomy): domain Eukaryota; kingdom Metazoa; phylum Chordata; class Mammalia; order Cingulata; family Chlamyphoridae; genus Tolypeutes; species Tolypeutes matacus. The sequence goes on along the minus strand of JAKSZT010054549.1, from coordinate 3,741,005 downwards.
AATAAGATATTTCAACTGACCATTACTGTGGATCTCTTCTGGGCCTATGTGGTCTTTGAACAAACAGATTGAACTCCATTAAGTTCAATAATTAACAACAGCTATTGACTAAAAATACTTTAAATGTGTATTCTGGACTTCAGATTGAAAATGGCAACAACATTAAAAATAGATTTAATGATGCAAGCATAAATTTATAATTACTGGATATAAATTTTAACATACATTAAGGTACGTGGTTATTTACTTTGGTTATTCCACCCCAAATATAAAGCAGTTTGGCTTTCTTCAGCATTACAGATGGTGATCCAAAGATTGAAACAAAAGAGTATAATTAGTGGAGATATTAAGTTACATATCCCACATGGTTATGATGCTATCAAAATCTAGCAGTCAGCTGCTTTTTTCATTTCTCTGTTCACAGTTTTACGTAAGCATTTACAATAATGAAGTAATGACAGGAAACGTAATCTATATATTGGGTGTCCATTTATGCAAATACTGCAGAATCCTTATAATAAGGACATAAATAATGATTACAACTGTATAGCTAGAAGTGTCAGTAAATTCAAAAGCCACCCTAAGTACAAACAACACTGACAACTGTATGAGTTTGGAGATTAATGTAAATGAAATCAGGACTTACCCCTAGAAGCCTAGGTTCCAACACTATATTATCACAAGTAGGTGCCTGGCACATCTAAACTCAAGGTTGCTCTGAATGTATTTGCGGATGGATTAGAATTTTAAGGTAAATTTAAGATAAGAGAAAGCATAACATTCTCTCTCCAAGGGTCATTTAAAATCTCTCTAGGTTGCCTTGGCTAGAAGGTTCTGACTCTAAAATTGACCTGGCAAAGGAAATGGGATTAGGCTTATAGTGGTACTTATTCTTCCATGGGTAAGCCATCCTTTAGCTCTTTGAGAATTCAACCACTGCTATGGACCTTCTCTCTAGAAAGACCGACAAAAATCCATAAATAAGTTTAGGGAGCTGATGGATTCCCTGACAACTAACTAGAACATGTGGTCTTTTAAATTTGCCTTTAAGGCCAGTTTATTTTAGTTGTTCAGGATAGACCTGGAAATACAAAATTGATGCAAAGAAGGAAAAGCATCTAGGTCAGATTTAGAGCCAACAGGATAGCCCCCAGTGCAGCTAAATTGCAGATTATCCAAATCCTTTCCAAACTGAAGGATTTAATTTAGTTTTGAAACTTAAGGATTTGAGCTAAAATAAAGTCAGCTGGAGTTGTCTTGACATCGGCCAATTTCCTTGAGGTCAATGAAATGCCATCCTACCTTCCTTCCTTCATTCATTCAGCAAAAATGTTTTGGGCGTTTATTATGTGTTGGGCACTGGTGACAGAACGACGACTCAGATACAGTCTGTCTCTGCCCTCGAGGACTATAAAGTTTCATGTAGGCCTTTCTCTTGATGGTTAAAACAGAGGTGTGTGCTATGCTAGAGATGTGCACAGGGTATGCTAGAGAAGTGTAGCGGTCAGAAAAGCTTCTTCTGAAGAAGCTCAACCCTCAAAGACCTTCTAGCTCCTCTAGGGGGGTGACAGCCTTCAAGCGGGTAGTTTAGTATCAAACATTTGCTGAAGGAATATTGAATGAAGGGAAGAAACTTCAATTGTCAATTTAAAAAATGGTCTCTTTTACATTTATCAATGATCTGATTTGACCCGTCTTTTCTCTGGAGAAGCAGATTTAACACCACCATACAAGTTGCGGACAGAGCTAGGAACAGAGTCACATCATGCTTCCCCGTATGAAGCTTTATTTTATTGTCTTAATTCACCCCATTTGGTGATGCAGTCTGAGAGAGAAAGTATCTCCAAGGAATAATGGTGTCTTTTTTATTTTTTCTTAAATTAGAGCTCATATAGAAGTTAATTGAAAAATGCCTTGAATCCTCAAAGAGAAAGGAAGCATAGCATATCAATCCAAATAACATTTAAAAATAGAGAACAATATTAAAAATGGATACAGTGAAACAGAATTTCAGGTATAATAGGTTTAGCAATGACTATTCTCTCTGGGATTCATGGAAACTATGATCTATGTGATGCAAGCATTTATATCATAATAAAAAACATAATTACTCAGTCAGCTATCAATTACTTACATTTCTATAAGTAAAAAGCATCAAAAAGTATTTATTTACTGGTTTAAAAACTAGTGCTAATTCCATGGCTACTTACTGATCTAATTCCAGGTAAATTCAAGAGGGAGCCCAGGACCGGCACTCTTCTAATAAAGCCAACCACCACAGGAAAGAATCCCCTGGAAGAGGAAAAAGAAAGGCTCTCAGATCCTCCACATTCCATCACCAAAATCAACTGGTAACCGAATGCAAAGGGGAGATCCTGGTAAGATGCCGAATGTTTTAGAGACTTCAAACTCAGAATTATGAGTGCAATGATGCAACCTGAAAATTTTGTGATTGTTGGTAAAAACAGGAGAAGAGCACGATGAGGCCTAGCAATGTGGTATACTTAGGTTAATCAGTTATTTCAGGTCATGTGCTGAAGACTTCCTCCAGTTTGCAGAGTTGTGTGGGATGAAACTGATCAAAAGAAAAGGGCAGGAGAGAACATGTGGGTAGAGCCGTGAAAATAATAATAGCTATCACTTACTGAAAAATTACTAAGCACCAACACTTAGTAAGGGCAAGAGTCTAATACTCATGACTGTCTGCAAGATGGATATTATCCTCAAAACAAGTCTCATTTTTTGATCTAAATACAAGGCTACAGAACTTTCACAGCTTCTAACCAATTTAAAATGAACTATGGATCAGTTAAGCCACCTCTATGTAGGAAGAGTAGGAAAGAAATGGTTTACTTAAAAAATGCACAGGGAATAAGCTTTTTGAGTCTGAAGGGATGAAAATACGATAATGGAGAGAATTCAGGAATTAAGCAGTTAAGATTCAAACAAGAATATGCAAGAAATGAAAATATATGGATTAAAAGAAGAGTTAACTAAAAAGCAGGATTTTTCTACAATTAAAAAATAGCTCTTATTTTGATTGTACATGTTTCAAAAAACAGTCACAATTATTTTCTAGTAGCATTAAATTCAAAAGGATCATTCTTAAGTTTTAAGCATTTTTAAAAATATAAAAATGTGCAATTTCAAATGTTATTATTTAGGATTGCAAATACCCAGATAAACAATAACTAACATCCTTGGTGCTATAGCTCAAACTAAGACTATCTCATAACATAACCAAACCCAGTAACAATAAACCAGACACTTCTCTTACAGACCACCACGAAGCAGTGCATTTTTCCACATTTATCGATGGTGCTAAGACTTCTCGTCCTTTGCTCATCTCAAAGATCAGTTTTGGCTTTTCTCTCTGAATACTAATGTATAACTATGAAAGCCAGTTACCTTCTCTCATAGTCCTTGAGTACCTAGGTTTTCTGCTGCCATGACCAACCCCTCTTCCTTACTGTCTTCTCTCTTGGCCACTTATGATCCTTACTTCTGTTTTTCCTATGACCCCTCTCTTTAGTCTCTTCCAATATTTCCTTCTCTTCCTCTACCCATGCTAAAATAATTGAGTTTTCCAGGATGCTCCCCTACTTTCAGTCTCTTTTCAACACCCACTTTAGCCAGATATTAGAACAATCTTCCTAAAAACCCCGCCTACTTATATCACTTCCAGTTAAAAAATCTGTGACCTCCCCTTCTCCAACCACTGCTTCCCCAACCCAAATTTGGTTATAAGATAACATACACTATTTTTAACAAGCCATTCAAGGTAACCTGGCCCCCAAAGCTTCCTTTTCAGTCTCATCTCCAACCATTCTCTTCCATTCACCCCAGACTCCTGCCCCATCAGATTACTCATTCTTCCCAGAACAAGCCACGGACTTTCACGATCCTGTACTCTGATGTTCATCTATTCCTTCTGTCCTTAACTGTCCCTCCATCTCTCATTTATAGGATGAATTTTTACGCATTCTTCAAGGTCTGGTTTATCAATAAACATTGATTACCGTGTCCTGGATTTAACACCTTTCTTATTCTCTTATAATACCTGCATATACCTCTCTAATGGCGTCATGACTATATCCTACTGGCATCTTTACATGTCTATTGCCCATATTAGAAATAAGGGGTTCCTTAAAGCAGATTTGGCACTTAAGTCATTTTTAGGTCTCCTGTGGATAATACAATGCCTGGAGATAGACGACACGAATGTACATTTCCTGAACAAATAGGAAGACCAACCTTACTTAAAGGCATTTCCTCACATTGCATACTATTGTTTGTTTACTTTGGTAAGTACCACTTGCAAGATATTAACTGATCAAAATCCCATAACGTGACTGGAACAGAATTTTCGAATATGTTTAAGCATTAAATGAATTACCATCAAGTGCCAGTACTTGTGAAGTATCAAGTTCTATGTATCTATGTGTTAAAATGCTGCGTCTATCCATCTATGTATCTTTCTATAACTGTTTAGTTGATGAAGTTACCAAACATAAAGATGGTGCCTTAAAATGCCAATAAAATGAATTTTATGATATTACAAGTACTTACAAGATTACTTATCCCCTTACTTAGGCAATCATCCATATCTATTATTTTTTATAGTTGACTGAATTGTCTAAGATTCACTCTAAGTAAAAATCCTTTTAAGAAAATGATTGTCTCCTTGAGCCTTGTAAGTGTCTGGGTCTCTATAATAATCATCTGACATTCTGGTTTACTAAAAGAGTAAATAAAATAAAATGGTCACCTTACCTGAACAAGAGAAAGAATCCATAAATTTCAAAGATCATGCCTATCAAAGGCCAACCAATAAGGACTACAAACACACCACCCAGGAAAAATCCTGTAGCTTTCATTTTATGTTTTTGGAAGAAGAATCTGAATGTTCTTTCTAAACCAATTACAAAAGCCAAGCCAGCCACGAATAAAACCTAGAAGAGAAAGAAAATGCAACACAGAAAAAGTAGTTAAGCACAATGCATAAATTTGAAAAGTCGGGTCAAAGTGAAATATAATAAAAAGACGCTCATTTGTTTGCTTTTAATAGGGGCAACTGGCCAGGGACAGACCTACAATGCACAACCAAGAAGCAGAACCAAGAGGGGGTTTAAGCGGGGAAGAGTTGTAGTTGTATTCCACTCTTCTCATTCCTCTTTAACTTGATTAAGTGGAGAAAAAGAGAATCAAAGAAAGCTTAGATGTTATCGAGGGGCATCTGCATCTGCAGCAATAGTCCCCGTTTTAGCTGGATGGGGATGGCTTAATCATGCAGATGAGGCAAGGCACAGAGAAGGAAGCCACCATAAATATGTCACCTGAAGGTATCCCTGCTTCTGAAATATTCATCATGGCCTACAGGAGTTCCTTTGAATGGCACAGATACTGACATGGCCAAGTTGAAAGAAGAAACCATGCGAGGCCAGGAAAGAAGATTATAGTTTGATTAATTCCAGAATATCTGGTGGCAGCAGAAATAAAAATACAGCCATGCATTCTCAGACAGACTTACATTCTGTGTGTTTCAGACAGTAGACAAGAAATGGTGAGCTACAAAAGCTTGCTTTTTTCCTGTGTTTTATTCCTAAATATTTGCCTCCCTTATTAACGCTCTTTACTGAAAAATATTTCATACGAATACACATTAAGCCTAACAGCTAAGTTTCATGTTCTGAAATACCAATGTTGTTTTTCTTTCTTTCTTTCTTTTTTTTTTACCGGGAGGTCCAGGGGATCGAACCCAGGTCCCTCCATATGGGAGATGGACGCCCAACCAGTTGAGCTACATCCGACCCCTTGTTTTTCTTATAACATCAACGTTAGACAATAATTTTGTTATCCTTTATCTTTTCCTGCTTCTAGTTAAAAGCCCATTGGTATATACACTTCAAAAGATATTTAATCATGTGTCAGTAACTTTCTATTGCCCTTTTAGAAGCACTGTTATGTCTTCCTAGAACTCTTGCACAACCTGTACACATGGAAACAGTAAGCATTCCAAATGCACAATACACGTATCTTTCTAGGCAAGTCACCTATTCATATATATATTTTAAAGATTTTAAAAAAATGTTTATTTTATGCTGTTGAATGAAATATGAAGTCTCAGAGAGTTAAACTTAAAATATTTTAACTGATTTGCCAAGAGAAAGGGCTATCAAGTCATCTATTTTTAACTCCTATTTAGAGGCAGTCTTCCTTAAATCTATTGTAAATTATACATCAAACACTTAGAGAAATTCTGGGATTAGAAAATCTCATTATGTGTTTACCTTTTATTTAACCAGAAAGCTGACAGGTTTTATTCCTGATAGAAATAAAGAATGTAATGGGAATTTTTACATAGGAGTAATAGTGAACTATTTCTCCCAAATTTAATGGTAGGTAATAATTCATTTGAAATTAAAATTTCCTTATAATTTAGTTAAAATACATATTTAAAAAACTCACATTTCCAATAGCCAGTAGTGCTTTGTCAAAAAAGAGAATCATTCCAAAGAACAGGAAAAACACTCCAAATCCTGTTAATCCCATTCCAATTTCTGCAATATAAGTTATATGGTTAAGGATAGAGAAAAATTAAAGTTACATTAAGATCCCTTACTTAGCAGTAAGAAAATTTATCATGTATACCTTTTATCCGATATAAAGGAACAGGTCCCCAATACTTCAGCTTAATTTCAGAATGACAGTCATTAAGATCTTTAACAAATTAAATTAGCATCAGCAAATTACCTCAAACTTTAAAGTAAGTTTCCAATCCTCATACAGAGGAGAGCATTTCTCACAAACATAGCCAGAATAGAAAAAAGATAAGATCAGGGCTCCAAACCTTTGGTTATATATCCCACCCCACCCTCCAAAGAGCCCCTCTGAAAGCAGACATTAATATATGGGTTTTCTTTAACTCTAATTTATCAGTTTATCTCCTTTCACATAATATGACTATTATTTATACACACAATGGCTGCAGTTCCTTTTCTTACTTCTTAAAATTAATTCTTGCTTTAACCCATCCAAAATGCTGTCGTAGTTCAGCACAATGTACTTCACTCAGTTAGTACTGCTTCTCACAGCAGCAGCAAGAAATGCTGAGAATTATGGTAGCTGTCTCCCCAAAATTTAAGCTTCAGGTTAGGTTATCACTTTTAACATCTCCTTGGTGGTTTATTACGAATTTAACTTCTACAAATTTATCTAAACTTTGAATCCATTTACATATTCAGTCTTCTCAGAAGTTTCAAAGAACATTCTTTTTCCTAATGTTAATATTCTGTGCTTTACCTCATTCATTCAAAAATAAAGAATCGCTCATACACTACCACATGCCAGGAACTGTTTTACGTATTGAGTAAAAAGTGGTGGACGAAGAAAAAGCTTTGAAATAAATAATAATTTTATTCACTTTACATTCTCTAGTCCTTGTCTTTTTTAGTTAGAAGAACCTTAACTTTCTATGGTGACAGCTTTACTCTTGTTGATGCTACAAAGCACAATCCACTAAGTCACCTCTTTGACCATTTTAGTTTTGTTTTCAGGAAATGACTACCAATTCTTATTTTACCTAGAGCACTTAAAAAAAAAAAATTTATGCCCCCCCCCCGTTGTTTTGCACTCGCTGTCTGCTCTCTGTGTGTTCTTCTGTGTCTGCTTGTCTTCACTTTGGGAGGCACTGGGAACCGATCCTGATCCTGGGACCTTCTGTAGTGGGAGAGAGGCACTCAATCTCTTGCTCAGCTCCCTGGTCTGTTGCGTCTCTTATTGTGTCACCTTACTGTGCCAACTCTCCACTCGGGCCAGCACTCCTGCGCGGGCCAGCTCGCCATGCAGGCCAGCTTGCCTTCACCAGGAGGCCCCGGGAATCGAAACCTGGACCACCTATATGGTAGCTGGGAGCCCAATCGCTTGAACCACATCTGCTTCCCTAGAAGCACTTTTTGCATACAGATAATGAGTCAGTGCAGAAGCCACTCTGATTTCTGATCTGCTACTTAACCTTTTTGCCTTGGCCCCAGAAGGTTAATATCTAGGTTGCAACTACTTAAAAATAACTGTAGCCATAAAAAATGTTAACTTGCAAATTTATTTTCACCTTTAACTTTTTCTACACCCCCCACCCTCCTCAATTTATAAATAACTACTGCTTTCCACTCTAGCCATTCCTTTCTGTCAAATACTAGCCTGCAGTAATTCAGGTGCCTGCCTATATAATACACCAGTAAATGTACTCCACAGCACAAACTCCTATGAAAATTTGAGGCTGGCACTTTCATGTTTAAATTTACCAAAATAATTGTTTGGGTGCCAGACATAACTTATTAGAGGAAAAGATGGACAAAAGGCAAGTAAAATTCCAGTTAATTACTATTCAGTAGTAGTTAGATTAGAGTTTAATCACTGGTATCTGAGTTACTTGGATAAGTCTAATTTCTGACATTACATTAATTATTCTAATTATCACAGAGAAATTTTGAGATGTCTGTGTATCAGAAAGAAAATTAAATGGACATAAACCTAATGTGTCTCAAGAACTTAGCCATAATTAGGCTTTATGAGGTGTTTTACATATATAACTTAATCCTCCTAACAAGCCTTTCAAGGTAGACATCATTACCTTGAAAGGTAGACACCATTTTAGAGATGGAAGAAACTGAGGTTCACAGGGGTGATGCAATTTGCCTGAAGTTATGCTTCTGGTTAGGCATTTGAACCCAGGTCTGCTTGAATCCAAAGCCCATGCACTTACTCATTATGCCATACTGTTTCCTACAGGATCTTTTTTTATTTTCTCCAGAGTTAAATGTGGTTGAGTTTAATGAAACCTGAAGACACCAGAATATATGGAACTTCTGGGTAAGATGCCTCTTGAGGTGATTCAAGTTTAACTTAATTAGTTTGTTATCAAATTTAACCAAGTAATATTGGCAGACCTATTACAAATTCATTGCAAATGTCTGAATGTGGTTTTACATGTAATGAAGTGTTTTTACAAATATCGTATAACTCCTTTAATAAAATTGTAAGGTGAAAATTAGCACCATCCCCATGCTTTATATGGGTCACCAAAGACTTAGAGAGCTTGTGGCTCGGTCATAGAACTAGCAAAAGTGTGTGTGAGGTGGGGATGGTGGTGATGGTAGTGTGGAATCAGGCTAGAATTCAAACCCAGTCTCTCACCCCACAGTCTTACAACTATAACATGGGAACCAAGATATTCCTACTACTTTATACTGTGTAGTCAGCAGGAGACAGTTTTCTGTAGCATCTTTGCCAAAACTGGTACTGCCTTGTGGTTGCCAAGTATGTCCCACCCTAAACAGGCAAATGAGACTCAAACTGGTTTCTTTGTGCCATTTTCTCATCTCTGGAATTCCCCTCTTCCAGATCCTTATTCATTCATAAGCTCTCTGGTTATCAAAAATCCCACATGGAGCTGCCCACCAAAATGACAAACTAAAATCTATCTGCCTCTTGTGCACTAGCAAATGTTCATTCCCCCTGGCCACAATGTGTTTTTTAAAAGAGAATAATCTGATAAAAGCAATCTAATTAAACTAATTTGTCTAATATAAAAAGCTCACTATGGAAATTTTATAAAGAAAGAAATGCATGATCCCATCACCAATGCTTGGCATTTTTGTATCTAATTTAGAATTCTCTTTTTTTTCAGCACTGCCCCGTCTGTGCCCTTTAAAAATAATCATGTATTGCTATTTACTCTCTACTCTGACCAGTGCTTGGTCACCCAGAATCGGAATTCCAGAATTATCTTGGCAAATCACTTTTGAATGATGACTAATATCAGCAGCTTAACACACACATACAAACACAATCTGAAATCCAAAGAGATTTTGGTTCACTAAATCATTTTACATTCCAATTCACTGTCCCACCTAAAACAACTGGCAAGTGAGCAGCAAAGAGTAAAACTTCATCTTCCCACCAATTCAATATTGAGACTTCTTACTCCGCCCACAGTCCAACACTACCCCCTCATTCTGGTTTTTTGGAAGTATGTAATCAGGCATTCATCCCTAGAATACGTCTCAATAGAAAAGACTCTATGCACAGGATAAATAATTCATATTTTATCTTAGTATCAGATAAGATAGTAGGAGTCACAATTCAGTTAGATGGGAAAACTAAGTACTTGCTCTGAGTAAGTTAGGGATTAGGAATACATTCTAGCAATTTATATATAAAACTCTGCTAAGTCCTTGGACAACATAATTTTAACTTTGGGTTTAAATCAGGAGGAACAGAGCATTGGGTACCAGTAAGGATTATAGACTCTGACTATCCCATACAATCCCTGAGGGGGAAAAAAGAAAAAAAAAGAGCAATGCATAATACATAATACATTGTTATTCTATAGGATAAATATCTACTGGTGAAACTTTTTTGCTATGGAAGAATTTTATCACTCTTAAATCTCAATGTTTTTTTTTTTTTTTAAAAGATTTATTTATTTATTTATTCATTTATCCCCCCCTTGCTGCTTGTGCTCGCTGGGTCAGCTAACCACACCGTGCGGGCGGGCTTGCCTTCACCAGGAGGCCCCGGGAACTGAACCCGGGGCCTCCCATATGGTAAACGGGAGCCCTACTGATTGAGCCACAGCCGCTTCCCTTAGATCTCAATGTTTACATCAAGTTTTCTTAGATGCCAGTCTGGTACAGTGAAAAGAACAAAGGATTTTGAGCCAGCAGACTTGAGATCAAGTCTTGTTTGTGTCACTTTCCTTATGACCATTTACAGAATTTCTGTGTCTCCTTTAATTTGTAAAAGGGGTATACTGCTATACTCCTCTCTGCCTCACAGGGCTCTTATAAGAAATAAGTGCAATGACTTATATGAAAGTACCTGGTAAACTGAAAGAAGACAATTTTATACACTTGCTTTTTTATTATAATAGAAGACCAAAAAAAAAAAAAAAAAAAAAAAGTACATATCTACTTTTTTCTCTGATCAGAAGCGATGAGGCCAATAGACTCAAATGGATACCCTTCCTGGGCCAGGGCAGGAGCCCCAAGGTGCAGCCCCAGTCTAACCTAGGGAGGGAGAGGGGTGGAGCCTGGTGCCTGATAGGGGCCTCAGAGTGTGTGCAGGGGACCTCAGAAGCTCTGTGAAGTTCGAGTCTGCCACAGCTTGAATCTAAATCTTAAGACTCCACTTTAAAAGAAGGCATTTTAAATTAAGTTCTATTTTCACTTCAACAGACTGTCTCCTAAAATCTTAACAATCTGAGTAAACTGGAATGAGAAAAGAAAGTGAAGCAAAATGAGACTTATCACTATCACCAAAAGATAAGGAAGTGGGCTTGGCCAGATATATAAATACTAAAATTATTAAGATTGACAAGAAGGGGTAGAAAATTGAAAATGTTATATTGCAAAAAAACAAAAACAAAAACAAAACGATGTTAACTTTAGAGCTGAAATTAGGCCTGGAGGACTCAAGCAGAAAGGGGATGCTCAAATAATAAAACATGCCGTAAAGCACAATATAGAACATTAATGGATGAAATCCTTAACGGAAACACAAAGTGGCTTTTCACTACTGTTGAAACATTTGCAGGAAGAAAAGTGAAGTGGTTTCAAGGGGTTACTGGATGGTGCTTCAAGTGGTGGCACAGGCGAAATTCAAAATATTGACGTGCAACCACGTTTTAAAAAAAGAGCCTACAATAGGTGACATTTAAATTACCGCCTCCCAAGCAAACCACTTGTGAAAGACCCTGCCGATGTCCTGTGCAGAAACATCCTGGAGAGCCGGCTGCCGGCACTGCGCACCGAACTTTCTGCTGCGGCCGCCCCGGGGACAAAGCGCCCACTTCCCGGCCGAAAGCGCGGCGCCCATCAGCTAAAGTTCCCCTTGCCCACTTCGGGCGTCTCCCCCGGCCCCCCGTGTCCCCTCCCAGGTCCACCGCGTCACGCCCGCCCTTCCCCGGCAGGGCAGCCCCAGCCGGGGCTCGCAGGCCGCCGCCCCCGACGCGCAGCTCCATTCATTGCGCCCGGGGAGGGCGTGCGGGCGGGACCCAGCCCCAGCACGAGGCGTGCAGGGCTCGCGGCGGCGCGGGCAGGCCCCCGGCGCGGCTGCTTACTCTGGGTGTCGGTTAAGGAGATCATGGCTCCGGTGCTGGGGGCGCCGGCGGGAGCAGGCGCGGCGGCGGCACCTCGCGATGCCCAGGCGGTGCAGCCCCCTCGGCACGCAGGCAGCCGGGAAGCTGCCTAGGAGAGAGCCGCCACGTCTTCCGGAAACACGCAGCCACCCGCACCCCGACTCCAAGGCCGCTCCCCACTGGCTGAAGCTGCTGCCAACAGCGGCCAATCGCTGGTGGTCTTGTTCGGTGACGCGCGCGGCGGCTACGGCCCCGGGCCAATGAGAGAGGGGTGTTGCTTGCGATTGGCTGGCTAGCCCGACCCGGAAGGCTGGGAGCTCCGGGGTGGGGACTGAGGAGAGCCGGGTGGCGGGAACTTGTCCTGGGCGTGCGGCTGGCCGGGTGCGTAGGGGTCTGCAGGCCCGGGCGCTTGGGGCCGGAGGCCGGGGCATGGCAGGGGGCTTGGGCTAAGTCCTGGGGGGACTCTGGTGACAGCTTCAGGGCCGAGCATGCGCGCCTGCCTGCATCTTTTTTCCTTCCTGGCGGCGAGGCCGGGCCGCCGCGGGTCACTTGCTTCCACCAGGGCGTGGGCAGGGCGGAGACCTGGGCGTTGGTCCCCGCCCTGCGCCCAGGGCGCTCGGGCCTGTAGGGGCACCGTCGCCTGCTGGCCGAGCCCCTGTGATCCCTGCAGCCTTTTCCGTGCAGGAGGTTTGGATGTCAGATGCTGTTACTGTCCCACCGTTAGCTGGGAAATGCCCCTGCTTCGCTGTGGCGTCAGGGAGGCTATCAAGTTACCGCTGCCTCCAAGCGCCGTGGCCGGCGCGGAGAGGGCGTGTGCATCGGAGTTAGCCTGTGGTCCCTCGGTGGCATTTCCTCCAGCATTAACTGGCTTTCACCTCGTAACACTTCTCCTGTGGGTGTCCAGCGCGTGCTTCTGCCTGACAGACTTGCTATAGCGCACTAATTTATGAATACGTTTTATGCTGCGATGCACTTAGCGATTAAACCGCATCATTTGGGGAAGGAGAGAGTTTATGAGCAGTCTCATAACGGTATATTCAGAGGAGTCTTTTAAAGCAGTGGGGGAAATTTGGTTAGATTGTATCCTTTCATAGGAGTAGCAATAGCCCCTGCCTTCAATTTCAGCAAACCTGTTGAGCTTGTGCTTAACATATGCAAGGCATTTTGCAAAGCTGTGTGGATACAAAACTGAAGTGACTCAACCCCTGCCCTGCTGGAAAATCTTAGTTTAGCAAAGGGGAATTACGTTTCCAGGAAGAGGTGGTGAGATGTTTATATAAATAGAAAATTAGAAGTCTTCCGTTTACTGCCCTACTTAAAAGTCTTTTAGTGCACTGGTCATTCCCAAAGCCTTAGCAAGGCATAAAAGACCCAGCCTAGGGGCTCAGGATTCAGAATGTAGGAAGGGCTTAAGGTCTGCCCCTAAGGTGAGGGTAGGTTGTTGCTGAAGCTACCTGCGGAGAACATTTTAAGTTACTTTTAAAAATGTTGATTTGTCTCTATCAGAGAGTTGGGAAAAGGTCTCCATGGAGTTTATGGGGAATATAAAGGTCCAACCCTCAAGCCTCATCTCCTTGCACTTGGCCATATGCCTTCTCATTTTTAGTCATCCTTAGATACTTGGAGTTCCTTTGTACAAACCATATTTTCCCCTACCTCTTTGAATTTTTTGCACTCTCCCTCCGAAATCGAACCCGTTCCTAGAATGCAAGTTCCTCTTTTAAGATCACAGCTAAGTTTTAAACAAATTGTAAGGGATTAATTTGATCATGTATATTGATGGATTTTGCTTAATCTGGGAAATTTGAATCTATCCAAATTGTTATTTGTAAAACAGGTTCTGTAATCCCAATTTTACAGATGGAGAAAGAGGCTTAAAAGAACAGGGTAGGTTGCAGTAATTTAGTGCTAGAACTGATATCAAAACTGGCCTGCTTAGCCTCAAATTTTTACTTGTTTGCTGTGTCACTTTTCATTTGGTGAATGGTGTTATTGACATTGTACCTGTCATGTATATTTTTATGCGATTTGGGGCACCCGTCCGAAATACAAAGAATTTCCTATAAAAGGTTATGTGGAAAGAATCACATAGTCCTTATTTGAAAGGTTCCTGTAATATGTAATATACTTTCTAACATTTTTTTGGGCCTAGTAGTGACAGATTATCATTGATTGGGCACTGTCAATGGTAGTTCTTTTAAAAATTGGTGCTATGATTGTTTATTAATTTTTAGAAAGAAATTTGGATCTCCGATTCAGTTTGAGAATGGCGTCTGTTACAGGTTAGTGGAAATGATTACTTTTTTTGTTCATTCTGTTCCATTTCTAATTGTATGTTTTTTTAAAAAACTTGTTTTAAAATTTCTGATTATAGGAATATGTTTTTGAAAGAATTGTAGGAAACCTAAGAAAGTATAAAGAAGAAAATATGATTTATTTCTAGTTCCACTCTCAGATTAGTACTGTTAATATTTAGATGTATAATTTTCAACAAAATTTGTAACATTTTATACCTATTGTTTTGTAACTTGATTTTAAAATATAATTTAAATATAGAATATAGATATATTTTTAGATAAGTTCTATGTTGTAAATATTCTATTTTTAATACCTGCACTGTGTCCTGTTCTTTTCAAGTCTTATTACTTAATCATCTACTGTTGAAATTTTAGACTGTTCCCATTTTTAAAATGTAAATAATGCTGCATTAAACATCTTCAAATCTAAATTTTTGTGTGCCTTTCTGATTATTTCCTTAAGCCAAATTCCTAGGAGTGGAATTTGAAGAGTTTTTATAAAATTTGCATAGATATTCTATTTATTTCATATAAGTGAGCTTATGCAGTATTTGTCCCATTGTGTCTGGCTTATTTCACTCAAAATGAGGTCATCAGGGTTCATCCATATTATAGCATGCACCAGAACTTCACTCCTTTTTATGGCTGGATGATATTCCATTGCATGCATAAACCACATTTTGTTGATCCCTTCTTTGGTTAATGGATATTGGTTGATGGATATTTGGGTTGCTTCCACCTTCTGGCTATTGTGAACAATGCAAGCTATGAACATTGGTATGTAAATATCTGATCGAGTCCCTGCTTTCAATTCTTTTGGGTATATTCCCAGAAGTGGAATTGTCGGGTCATATGGTAGTTCTGCGTCTAATTTTTTTTTTTTTTTTTTTTGAGCAACTGCCAAACTGTTTTTCACAGTATCATTTTACATTTTACAAAGCCAGCCGAGTCAACCCCTTGTCTACTTGACATCCATGCACTATCTTTAACCATATTTAACTTCCAAATAAAGGCAATAGCAAAATCAGACCTCTGATTAACAAGATGGAACTATCCTTTGTGCAGACAAGAGGGTACAGATACTCTTTGTTCATTTTTATTCCTCTTCTTGCTGAGTCACATTCTCCTTGCTAATCTTGTAACTTAAATCTACCATTAACACATCTTATATTAGGTGGTAGGGAAATAGGAGAGGGGACCAAACAAACAAACAAATTGGTTATATACATATATCAAAATAAGGAAGACATGCTTATAAATATTACAGTTCTTATTTTTCAACTGGTCATATAATACATAACTGGTATTATAACTAGCTTCTTCCACTACCCATTCCATGTCGCTTTGCTCTCAGGAACATGGGCACTTTTTTCTTGAGCCCATTGAACAAGAACGGGGTGGCTAGGAAAGAGGCTGACTAGATGTTCACAGAATGGGTCATATTCTCCACCTGGTTAATTAAGTTCTTCCTTTGTGGAGGTTACATTTTGGTGAGAATTTACAAGGGACACAAATAACTTCATATTCAGAGAGGTCTGTATGTATACCTGTTCCCCAGACCTCATTGCCACCAGTTTTCCAATTTTCTTCATTCCAAGTTCTAGACCAATCCATTAGACATTGCTTGTGAATTCGTGTGGATCTGAACCTCTGGCCAAACGAATAACCCTGTGTATTGTTTGAGATTCTGCTAGCTGGGAGAAGTTTCCTTCCCACCTGTTCTTCAGGGCTGTCCTGGAAAGGGGCTGTCATGCTTTAGTTACTGCCGGTGGTGCCAGTACATGGTGCAGATCCTCCTGTATATCAGGCTTGCGTTTTTGCTTCCTTAACCATAAGAGTTCATCGCACAAAGAGATGTTAAAGCTGGTTGATTAATGCAGGTGGATGTATTAGAAAGCACCAAGGACATCTTTAGTTTTTTTTTCTAGCTTCCACTGATGGGTCAAAAAGAATCTCATTTCAACTTTAATACTTGAATTGATGAGAATCATACATTGGGGCCTCTTTATAAAGTAGATACAATGGAGTTGTAATGCCAATTTCTATAGAACACTTGATGTCTCCTTTTTAAATTTTACATTAAAAATTTTTTTTTATTTTTAAGGAGGTACTTGGGATTGAACCTGGGCCTTCATACATGGGAAGCAGGTGCTCAACCCCTGAGCTATACCTGCTCCTTGAGGTCTCTTTTTACTTGTTATGCTGTCTTGTTTATAATCACCAAATTCTTATGCTGCCATATGAACCCGACTATGAATGTTTTCATGAAATAATAGCTAAGTATTTGGGGGATTACTTTTAAGTAGCTTCCTTTTGCTTCAAAGTCTAATCTTTGACTTACATGGTTTGGGAGATTGTTGGACCACTTCTCTACAACTTAATAATAATAAAAAAAGATAGCTATCATTTATTAGATGCTTAACTATCTACCAGGTACGGTGCCAAGAACTCCCAATATGATATCTCACTTAATTCTCTATAATAATACTATGAAAGTTAGGTATTATCCCTACTTTACAGATGTGGAAATGGAGTCTCAGTTAAGTAGCTTTCCTGAGGTCACTCAGGCAGGTGAGAGGAGGACCTGAGATTTAACCAGGTCTGTGTGGCTCTAAAACATGCTCTTAACCACGCTGCTATCCCACTCTAAGTTTGCCTGTAGCTAGTGTGGTGAGGAACATCCTACAAACCAATGAGAAAACTTAAAGTTGTAATTAACTCTAAGCTAGTCATTATATCTTCTTTCCTTCATCACAGCTCTAACTGAGGAACTGGATTCCATAACCAGTGAGCTACATGCAGTGGACATTCAAATTCAAGAGCTTATGGAAAGGCAACAAGAGCTTATTCAGAAGAAAACAGTCCTAACTAAGAAAATAAAGGAGAGTGTAGAGGAGTCTTGTGCTGGAAGCAACGAAAGTGATTCTTCACCTGCTGCTTGGAATAAAGAAGGTTTACTATTTTTTCTTTGCTAGTTTTTTGTTTTTTTTTCCTTTCCTTCTTGCTTCTTTAAACCAGAGTTAAATTATTCTTCAGGATGTCTTAGTTTCCTAGAGTTGCTGTAACAAAGTACCACAAAGTGGGTGGCTTAAAACAGCAGAAATAGTCTCTGTTCTGGAGGCCAGAAGGCCAAAATCTGGAGGAGGGGAGAGCCCGTCCTCACCTCTTCCTAGCTTCTGGCAGGTGCTGGGAATCTTTGGGCTTGCGTCTTCTCCCGTGAGTCTGTCTGCCCAGTTCCTCCCTTCTTGTAAGGACACTCGTTCTGGATTTGGGGCCACCTTAACCCAGTGTGGCCTTATCTTAACTAATAGCATTTTCGAAGATCCTGTTTCTATGCAAGGCCACATTCCCAGGACCAGGGGCTAGGACTCAAGTGTTTTTTTGGGGGGACACTGTTTACCCCATGACAGTGGATCAATGCTTTCTGTCAGGTTTAGGCTCTCCAGCTTGGAGGCAGCCCATCTTTACTCACTTTCGGTATTTTTCTCAATTAAGCTTTTGTTACTCAGACTTTATTATTTTTTCCAAATATGGTTCTAGCAAGCGTTAATCAATGCTTGGAAAACAAGGTATTTATTTTAACTAAAGTCTCTAAGTTTTAACTAAAAAGAAAAAAAAATTAAATTATTTAAACTCCTTGCCAAAGTCTAGTTCATTTTCCTGCTCTAGTGAACAAACCTCTCTTGGCTCAAGATCTTGTTAAACGTTATATTTATTATCAATTATAATAGAATAACATAGTGTATTAGTCAGCCAAAGGGGTGCTGATGCAAAATACCAGAAATCAGTTGGTTTTTATAAAATGTATGTATTTGGGGTAGAAGTTTACAGCTACCAGGCCGTAAAGTGTAAGTTTCTTCCTTCACCAAAGTCTGTGGCCACATGTTGGAGCAAGATAGCTGCCGACGTTGGCCAGGGTTCAGGCTTCTTGGGTTCCTCTCTTCCTGGGGCTCCACTTCCCTCCAGGCTCAGCTCCTCTGTTTCCTCCACAAGGTCAGCTGTAGACTATGAGGCTCCCTAGGCTTTGCCTCTCTCCACAAGGCCAGCTGTGAACTGTCGGGTGAACGGCTCTTTTCCGGGGGCCTTCTCTCCTTCCTCATGACCAGGCTCCTCTGTGTGCTTACTTCCCCGGGCTCCAGCATTAAAACTCAGCATCAGAACTCCAACATCAAAACTCCAACCAACTCCTCTGCTTTGCCATGTAGTTTTATCTCTGAGTCCCCGCCCACCAAGGGGTGGCGAGTCAACTTCCTACTGACGTGGCCCAATTAAAGCCCCAATCATAACTTAATCATGCCGAGAGGAACAGACCAGTTTACAAGCATAATCCAATATCTGTTTTTGGAATTCATAACTATATCAACTGCCACACATAGGTTCAGAAGGAATTGCCTTGTTTTGTTTTGGGCATTGTTTTCCAGTGATTTGCTTCTAAACAAGATATTTATACCATGCTCATGGTGCTTGAGTTTTTTTTTTTTCATGATACTCTGAATTCCCTGATCAGCAATTTTACTGTTTTTCAAATACCTAACCAAGCACCATCTTCTCTGTGTGGGATAATTCTCAACTGGCAAACATTTTCATTTTTTCTAATGTACAGTTTCTTAGGATGTGTCATTTAATTTGTTTTTGCTTAGTTTTGTGAGTTAAACTTACCTCAAAGTTATTATTGTTAAAGTTTAATGGTCCTTTAGTAAAAATCTTATATATATTTATCTTATTCTTTTTTCTTATAAAAGCTACCATTCAAGTTTGTGTTTCAGAGTTAATGTTTTTGGCTTATTTTTTCTCTTTCTAGATTATCCCTGGTCTGGAAAGGTTAAAGATGTTCTGCAAAATGTCTTTAAACTGCAGAAATTCAGGTCGCTTCAGCTGGAAACTATTAACGTAACAATGGCTGGAAAGGAGGTGTTTCTGGTTATGCCAACTGGAGGTGGAAAGAGCTTATGCTATCAGCTACCAGCGTTATGTTCAGATGGTAAGTAGTAATAAAGATTCATTTTTAGTTGAGGAGATGTCTCTTTTCTTGATAAATTTTTATGTGTTTTAAAAAATAATTTCTGACCACACATATGTAAATATCAAGTGGATATTTGTTTTATTCATCTCTACATTAATATACATTTAAAGGATTCACTTAAGGGGAAACCTTAAAGACTCCTGAGAGTAATGCTTTCCCTCCAGTTCCTGAAACATAATTAAGAAACAGGTTGGGAGAAAAAGAACTGGAAAGAGAGTCAGTTGCCCTGGATGCTAGTTCTAGATCTTTCTTATGTATCTGCTGTGGTGCTAGGCCGTGAACAAAATAGGCATGGTCCCCTTTTTCACAGAGCTCATAGAGTAGAGCAGTGTTTTCTCAAACTTTAATCTGCATACGAGTTACCTGGGTCCTTTTACTATGCAGATTCTGTTTAGTGTGTGATGTAGTCATGCACGAGAGCCAAGATTTTGCTTGTCTAAACTTCTAACAAGTTCCCTGGTGTTACAGGAGCTGCTGGTTGGGGAGTTCCAGGGGTCTAGAGTAGGAGTCAGCAAACTTCTCCTAAAGAGCCGGGTAGTAATTATTTTAGGCTTTGCGGTTCGTATGGCTTCTGTGACAGCTACTGTACTTTGCCTTTTTAGTACAATAGCAGCCATAGGCTATACATAGACCAGAGGGTGTGGCTGTGTTCTAATAAAACTTTATTTATAAAAACAGGCAGCCAACTCTTAGTTTGCTGATCCCTGGTCTAGAGAATATAAGTAATTTGTAAGCAATTGCAGTAAGGATTTTGGGATAAAGGTTTTACTAGGGAATTAAAGAGTCCGTGAAGGTGTGATGTGGCCTAGGGGATGTCAAGACAGGCTGTCTTGAGGAAGTGGCATTTGAGCTGAAAGCTAAAGGATGAGTAGGCAGAAAGGACAGGGGAGGGAGGAAGAGTGGTCACGCTGGGGAGCAACATGTGTGAGAGCACCAGAGTAAGAGAACATGCCTCACAGGGTGCATTCCGTAACCTGAAGTATTTCATTATGGCACACAGTGGCGAGAGATGCGGAAAGGGCCATTTTTAAAACTTTCTTTTGGCTTAGCAGGAAGCCGTTGGAGGGTTTTATACAGGTAGGCAACTTCTCATATTTTTGCTTTAGAAAGATAATTCCAGTAGTTGGAGGGATTCCAGAAATATTTAGGAGGTAGATTGGATAGGAATTGGTATTGATTAGATGTGGGGGTAGGGAGACGGAATAGTCAAGAATGACCTCCAAATTTTTGGCTTGAGCAAATGATGAAGTTGTTCACTGAAGTTTACTACATTGCAGAAAGAACACATCTGGGAATAGGGAGAGAGGAAAGACGATGAACTCAGTTAGGGACATGTTGAAGTTCAGGTGCCTATAAGACATCCAGGTGGAATTGTCCCAGGACCAGGAGGATGCTTGCATCTACAGCTTGGTGTGAGAGATCTGGGTCAGGGAGATGAGTTGGAAATGTCAGTGTGGAGATTGCCATTGAATACCCATGAGTAATTTATATCATCCAGAGCAATATGAGAAGAGGGCCTGGAACTGGCAGAGAAAGAGGGGCTTGCAGATTGAGAAGGAGACTATGGTGTCATTAGAAGCATGGGGGCAGAAGTGTTTCAAGGAGGGATTGGTCAAAAGTAATGACCAATGGCTTCAAAAGGTCAAGTAAAATGAGGACTTTGGGTTTGATGGCAAGGTACTCATTTATGAGCTTGGCCAGAGCAATTTCAGTGGAGTGGTTGGGTGGAAATCAAATAGCTGTGGTTTGGAATAGGGTAGTAATTGAGGAAGTGGAGCTAGCATGGGACATTCTTTAGAAAAGTATGGTTATGAAGGGAAGAAGAGCAGGCCGTAAATGAGGTGTCTAAGGTTTTGTCAAAGATGAGAGAGAGTTGATCAGGTTTACATATAATGAGATGATGCCAATAATGAGGGAGAAGGGCAAGATACAGGAGAGAGAGTAATTGAGAGGGTGAAATCCCTGATAAGATCTTAATCTAAGTATGTTTTTTAAATGGATTTCCCCTCACTAGAAGTTACTGTAAGGATCAAACTACAGAAATGTAAAGTCATATGATTTTAACAATGTAAAACAGCCCTGGTAGTTTTGAACAGTTTCAGCTATTAGAGAAATTTATGTAGACAATAAACTGTTGGCTGATTTCTACTCAGAATAACTTAATCTGGTACCATAAGTGGAAGAATACTCATGCACTATTTTTCTTAATTATACATGTTGCTATGCTTTCTTTGGAAAGATTTGGAATACTCCCCCCCCCCCATTGTAACTGTATAGTATTTGACCTGATTTTATATTATCTAATGAGATTACCAATACTGATGGTTAAAAATATTTAGTCTTATATGTTATACCTGTTTTGTCTTACTTTTGCTTATTTAGCTTATACTCACCTTCATAATCATTTATTCTTATTTACAGCCCTGATGAATGAGTTTAAGAATAGTATGTTGCTGCTGCAGCTGCATTGAAAGTTAGTCTGAATTGATGGGTAGAGCCCCAAGTTATGATAAAGAAGTAGAACGTTGGCCACTTATTCTGGCGATGGTGTACAATTTAAATTTGATGTTTTTCCCTTATAGGTTTTACACTTGTGATCTGTCCACTGATCTCTCTTATGGAAGACCAATTAATGGTTTTACAACAATTAGGAATATCAGCTACCATGTTAAATGCTTCTAGTTCTAAGGTATGCTTCTGTGGCTTGTTTTTGTGTTTTTTTTTTTTTTAATTTAAACTCTTCTCTGAAGTGTAGGAATCTTAATGGCAGTTGAGTTGCTTAAAACTATTAATCATTATTCTATCAGGACCACTTTCTATCAGGAAACTACACACTCATGGGCCAGTTCTTGCCTACTGCCTATTTTATTTTTGTATGGTCTGTGTGCTAAGAGTGGTTTTAATATTTTTAAATGTCTACACAAAGATCAAAAGAAATAATATTTCATGAAATGTGGAAATTATATGAAATTCAAATTTCCGTGTCTATAAATAAAATAAAGTTTTATTGAAACCCAGCTATGCTTATTGGTCTACATATTGTCTGTGGCTTCTTTCACACTGTAATGGCAAAGTTAGTGTATGGCCCACAAAACATAGCAGTTACTGTCTGGCCTTTTACAGGGAATGTATGCTGACCTCTGGTTTGTATTATCATTCTAAAATTTTAAGAATTTCTCATTATGCAATATAATTAAACCCCCCCCCCCCAAAAGGGAATTACTAAGAAGTTAGCCTGTCTGTGTGGAATTTCTTATGTTTGGGAATAGACTATCTTATCCTCATCTGTAGAATAAAGCATTTCCCAAGTTATTCTTTGAAAATTTAAGTACCATGTACCCACTTTCAACAGTTATTTAAATATGGCCAATCTTGTTTCATCTGTATATTTCCACTTTCCCTACTCTCTTGGTTTATTTATTTGAAACAAATCCCAGACAGCATATCATTTTGATTGTATATTCTTCAATATATATAACTTAACTTTTTAAAAAAAAGATAACCAAAATGTCATCATACCTAAAAGATTATCAATTCCTTAAAATGATCAAATAAAAAATATTCAGATTTCTCTGTCTTACCATTTTTTATTTTTTTAAAACCATGGTCCAGATAAGATTCATGCACTGCATTTGATTGATAACAACCATAGTTTCCTCATATATTCTTTTGTTTTCTTTGCAAATTATTTGTTGAGGAAACCAGGTCATTTGTCCTGTAGATTCCTACCTTGTGGATTTTCCTTATTGCATCCTTGTGATGTTGTTTAGCTTGTTCCTTTTAGTTAGACCCAGAAACTAGATCATAATTGGGCTTGATTTTTTTTGTTTGTGTGGCAAGAGTACTATAAGCATATACTTCCTGTGGCATCACATCAGGAGGTATATATAATGCCTGGCTGACTTTTATGTTATGTTATGATTGATCAGTGGGTTTAGATGATGTCACCCTGATTCTTTATCAGCTTTTCATCTATTGGTTTTAGTAGCCACTGCTAAACGTTAGATCCATAATTATTTAGGTGGTCACAAACGGTGACTTCTAATTCTGTCATTCCTTCTTCATATATTAGCTAGACTTTTTCTATAAAGAACTTTTTCCTCATCAGCTCCTTGCAGGATAAAAATGCTTGTTTCTTTTTCCTCCTTTACCATTTTTCAGGAGTTGGTTTTCCAACATTCTCCAAAGGTGGTCAGTAAGTTCTTTTGGTTTTTTCAAATATAATATAAACTCATGAATTTTTAAACATATTTAATATATTTTAATCCATAATAATCTTTTTTGTGTGTATGCTGCAATAATCCCTTCTTTTGGCAGAGAGAACCTCTTCAGGTTGACTCCTGAATCTTATTTACTTGATCTCATAGCTTTTTTAGCTTCCTTGCTTTCTTTCACAACAAGATATTTTGTGCTCATTTAGAACATTTCCTGCTCAAACATTAGATGCCATTTCTCCAAGAAGCCCTGGTTCCTTTTAATTTTTCCCATTTATCTTTGTTTTATTTAAACTCATGTCATTATACTATAACTGTTCTCTCATTTAACTGAATTAATCTGTTGAGGACTTCTTGCCCTTGTAATACTGTGTCCTTAAAACTGAAAAAGAGTAATTGTAATAGGAAGTAACTTAGAAGTTGCAGATAATACAGATTCATGCCTTATCACTACTAAAGCCAGAGAGAGAGGGGTAAGTCAAGGCTCGTCTTCTGGTAGCTTTCACTAATAGTTCATGGGGTATGACTTCAACTTTTTTTTTTTTTTTTTTTAACTTTGATTCTCATTATTTTGCCAGAAGTTCTAGTATTTTGTTCCACCTGCTCATTTTAGAGGAAATGGCCCAAGGTTTCTGGGATATTTAGGACCAGTTGAAATGTTCAATACATTTTAGTCTCTTAAAAAAATTAGGAGTATCTCTAGGAGTTAATGGACTACATCTTGGCTGGAACGATGAGAGCAATTTTGACTGTTCCTGTCCCATTCACCATTGTTTTGTTTTTTCATTCACCATTTTTTTTTTTTTAAGATTTATTTATTTATTCCTGCCCCCCCCACCCCATTGTTTACACTTGCTCTCTAGTCTCTGTGTCTGTTTGCTGTGCTCATCTTCTTTTTTTAGGAGGCACTGTGAACTGAACCCGGGACCTCCCATGTGGGAGGGAGGTGCCCAATGGCTTGAGCCACCTCTGCTCCCTACTTGTGTCTCTTGTTGTGTTTCCTTGTTGTGTCTTTTCATTGTGTCATCTCGTTGTGTCAGCTTGCCATGCCAGGCTATTGTGTTAACTTGCTGTCTCATCTGTCTTCTTTTTTTCTTTTTTTAAGATTTATTTATTTACTTCATCCATTTTAAACCCCCCTTCCCCATTTGCTGTTTTGTGTCCATTTGCTGGGCAATTCTCTGTGTCTGTTTCCTGCCATCTCTTCTCATCCTCCTCCTCCAGTCTTCACCAGGATTCAATCCTGGAGACCTCCAGTATAGGAGAGAGGTGTTCTGCTGCCTGCGCCACCTCAGCTCCTGGCTTCTGGAGCTTTCGGAGCATCTCGTTTTGTCTCTCCCGTTACGTCATCATCCTGCCGCATGGCTCCCGGGGCCCGACGGCTCAGCTGCACACCGAGCCTGGCAGCCCATGCGCCTTCTCTCTCTCTATTTTTTATTTTACCGGGAGGTCCTGGGGATCGAACCCAGGTCCCTCCATATGGCAGACGGATGCCCAACCATTTGAGCCACATCCGCCCCCTCATCTGTCTTCTTTAGGAAGCACTGGGAACCAAACCCAGGACCTCCCATGTGGTAGGCAGGTGCCCAACTGCTTGAGCCACATCTGCTTCCTCCACTATTTTTTTTTTTTTTTTTTTTAACACTTTTTGGTCCCAATTAAGTTAGGAGGAAAAAATGGCATGCTATGTGCTATTATATAAAATAATATCAGAGCACTAAAAACCTAATAAGTGTTACCTTTTAGGATTTATTTTTTGCCAAAATCTTAATTTAATGAATAAGATGCTTTATAAAGATCCATGGCTTTATATTTATATAAAGAGATAAGTGGATTTGATAGCATGTTAGAGTAGCTAATTAGGAATAAATTTTGTTTATAGATCTATGAAGTAATTATAATGTTATAATTAATTAAACGCACCTTTATAATCATAGCTATTGCTTTCAGCTCACATTTTAGCATTTATTATGAACAGTTTAGAATTATGGCATCATAGAATAGATGTTCTTTATTGTAGCTTTTCCATTCATTTTTTTGTTTCTTTTATTGTAAAGTGAGACTATTCTTGTATCATCAACAATTTGGGTGTAAGTAAATAACTAAATGCTATTTACACAGCTGCTATGAAGTTTAGTACAGAGGCATGGTTTCAATTTTAATGATTTTTAATGAACTAAACATCTGCTAGAACAACCCAAGGCTATTGTCTTCATTTACCACTTAGTGTTGCCGTCTGTTAGCTTAGTTCTACTATCATGTTTGTTTTTTCTTTTAATAGGAGCATGTGAAATGGGTCCATGCTGAAATGGTAAACAAAAACTCCAAGTTAAAGCTAATTTATGTGACTCCAGAGAAAATTGCAAAAAGCAAAATGTTTATGTCAAGACTGGAGAAAGCCTATGAAGCACGGCTGTTCACTCGAATTGCCATAGATGAAGTTCACTGCTGCAGTCAGTGGGGGCATGACTTCAGACCCGGTATGTATGCTTTATCTAGAAAACCTGACGTCAGGAACTGCTTGCTCACTCGGCTTCACTTGGTGGCTGTCCTGGCATCCATTAAACTTGTTCTCTCAAGTACTTATTACTCATTTTCTTTTGCCTTAATGGGAGAGGCTCAAGAGGCAAAATCTGTAATCTCTTTACTCCCTGCCACAGGGAGTAAAGCCAGGGTCAGTTAGGAGATAGAAACCATACCCATTGTTTGAACAAATTTAGTCTGATTGCCTTTATCTTTGGAAATATGTGTTTACGTGCAGTAGTTTACTCTTCAATCCTTGCCAATGGCATTTACTGGCCTGCAGGTTCTGTACATTGGTTGAGGAGTTTGCATCTGCTTCACAGTTTTCTTCTTTAGTTGTCATCCCGGGTCTCTTCAGCATTCACTTCAGCATCCACCCCCCAACTTCTCAGGGTTATAGTTCTCTGCGTGATTTCAGGAACCCTTTTCTTCACTCGACCAGCCTCATCTTCTGGTCATCCCTGAAGCAAGTTACAAGGGTTCTTCAGTTCAAACATCCTGCTCCCTGACTTCACCCTCTTCCCTCTGACCTGGCTTTTCACACTTACACGGCCCCCTGGTCCCTCTTTCAACCCCTCTTCATTTTCCGTAGCCCAGGTCCCCACCCAGCGGGTGCTCCTTTGCCCACCCAGCCTCTGCTCGAGTGCCGCTTTCTTCTGTTCTATTTATTCTCCCTGGCTTGCCTGGCCATTTTAACCATCTGCTTTGGGCACTGTGCCAGGCTATTTTTTCCCCCCAAGGCAAAAAAAGGGCTCTTTCTTTTTAGGGTCACTGTGACCACTGCCACTCCATCCTTTCCTGCCTTAAGACGGTGCTCTGTCAAGCTCCTGATTCCTGTATCTTCAGTCTCTCTTATCCCCTCCCTAAAAACAAAAACAGGAATAAAACACCCTTCTGGCTTTTCCTGCCCCTTTATGTTTTGGACTATTTATTTTCTTCCCTTCACCATCAAACTTCAAAACTCACCATGTCCATTTCTCACTTTTGTCTCTTTCTGAACACATTGAATTATGTGTGCTGCTGCTTCTCCCTCCCCCTCCAGGAGCTCCCTGCTCTGCCATCTTCTTATTCATGTATACTTCTGCTTTCGCCACTCCAGTGAAACCGAGGTCATCAATCACCCCACCTTCCAGGCTCTTAATGCAGTGATCTCCTCTCATTCCTTTTCCCATTGAACTTTAGTACATTTCCTCCTGTGCACCTTTCACTGCCCTGCATCCTCCCCTTGCATTCGCATCCCTTTGACTCTTCTTCCTTTGCCTTAACTATTAGAGCTCCCTGGGGTTCTGATCTCAGTCTGCCTTTCCTTTCACTTCTCCAGGAATAGTAAATTTGTGTCCCAAAGGCTGAATTCTGTGCCTTTGGAAACACCTTAAGCTGGGTATGTGTGCCCTTCCTGCTCAGGACCCCACAGCATGTAGGCTGCTGGCCCTGAAAGCTTTGAACTTGTGACCTTTGTCCTGTCTCCACAGCCTGAGCGGTCTGACTACTTAATATCACCACTGCCTATGCATTGCCATGACTTACGTCACCTGCATATAATTATCATTTTCCTGAACTGTTGGAAACGTATATAAATTAGCATGATTAAAATGAAATTTCCCCAAAGAACTGCTCTTTTCTGCAGCTGGGAATCACTATTTTCCCAGTTGCTCTAGTCATCTAGACCAAGGACTTTTGATTTTTATTTCCCTTTTCATTCCTTTCCCCTTTCTTCTCCTTCTCCCCCCAATTTCTCCTTCTCTCTTTCCTTTCTTAGAAAATCCTTCTTCCACCCATGCAAATTTTAGCAGTCATCTCTGTCAGCCAGGGGACAGTTAGGAGATAGAAACCACACCAGGTGTTTGAACAGAGAGAATTTAAATGAGGAGTTGTTAAACTAAGTGAGGACTGGTTAGCTAGAGAACCAAAAAAGTAAAAAGAAAACTGAGGTATTACGGAGGGAGAAGCCAGATGCAGTAACTGCCATCCCTAGGATGGAAGCAGCAGCAGAGAAGGTTGGAATGAGTAAGAGTTAAAGATTCAGAGGCCAGGTCCTGTGGTGCTGAAGCTCAGACCTTTGAAAGCTCAGAAACCAAGAACTGTTGTCTCTTGGTAGAGGTGGAAGTGAGGTGGGCCCGCCATGAAGCTCGTTCTCCAAAGTTTGGGAAAACCGCCAGCTGTACTCAGCCGGTACTAAGGAAGGACAGTGCTGCCTCAGGTGTGAGGGAGCCTGCTGGCGTGACATTTGGAGTGAGTCCCTCCTTCCTCTGCCTGGCTTATAGGGCCACCTGGCACAGCTGAGCTTTAGTGGCGGAACCACTAAACCTTTGGGATGCTTTAGTCCAGCATCCCAAAGCAGAGTAGAGAGGGGGAGTTGGAGCCGAGAGAAAATAACTGAATAGGTGGCACATCATGCTGGGTTTGTCCTACCTCTTCAGTTCCA
Organism: Tolypeutes matacus; assembly: GCA_026826555.1. NCBI lineage: Eukaryota > Metazoa > Chordata > Mammalia > Cingulata > Chlamyphoridae > Tolypeutes > Tolypeutes matacus. Next base: position 3,712,384 of record JAKSZT010054549.1, on the reverse strand, counting down.
GTCCACCACTGAGTTCTGTCATCTCTCCCTCTAAACTGAATTTCAAATGTGCCCACTTCTCTTTGTCTTTATTGCCTTTTCTCAAGTTGATCTGGGCTCCTTTCCGCTGATCTACTACAGCAGCTTCCTGCTAGTCTCTGATTCCAGTCTTACCTCATGTTTATGGTTCATTCTTCTCATCACAACCAAAGTGATATTTTCGAAATACAAATCAAATCATGTTACTGCTTTGCTTAGCTGAGCCCTCTAAGGCCCTCTGTGATTTGGCCCCTCCTCGGCTCCATCTAATTTCTAACCTTGCTCACTCACTCATTATGTTCCAGCTACACTGGGGTTAGCATGGTGAACGCTTACCACTCTCTCTTACCATATTTATTGGTTTGCTCTTTGTGTTGTCTAGATCTTTTGCTCGAATGGTAGCTTTTGGCATAGCACCTTTGTCTTCACCAGGTATCTCCAATGTCTAGAGCCATGCCTGGCACCTAATGAAAAAGTGCTTGACATACATTTGCTGAATGAATGGATGAATCTTGGACTCTTTCCTCCCTTCCCCTGCATATCCCAGTGGTCATTGGCACCTGTGGGATTCTAGTTCACATATTGCTCTTCAGTTTTTTCTTTCTCATTTATCCTGTGTCGTGCCTTACTTCATGTTCTCCATTATTTGTTTTCGGGTGTTTTGCTGCATCTTTTAACAGATCCCTTCAGTCTTTTACCTATTTCAGCCCATCCGTTGCACTGTCACCAAAGGATGATCGGAAACATAAATCCATTTGTTTGCTTTAAATATTACTTGCTAATTGCTCATTGCCTGTAGGATTAAGTCCTGGCCCCTTAGGCTCAGCTGACTGTGTTGTTCATAGTCTAACTTGAGCCTGCCTCGCTGTACCCCTCTATATCACAGTACCAGCAGGGTTCGGTCAGGGAAGCAGCGCCACTGTGAGTATCATGGTAGAAGGGATTTATCATAGGAAGCAGATCTTATACGACAATGGGAAGAGCTGCGGAATTGAAGGTGGAGTGGAAGGAGAAGGTGGAGGAACACAGAAAAGTCACTTATGAGTTCTGAAGCCCCAATGCAGAAGCACAAGTCGGAGCTTGTAGGGAAAGCTGCACATGGCATGTCTGCCTGCCAAAGTGTGACTACAAAGGGGAAGCTTGTGGACAGGTGTGTGGTGAGCTGTTTCCTCTGAGGAGCTGTCATCCCTGTGAGTTTGCTGCCATGTGCCTAGCGGAGGGCATGGTGTACCACTGATCTGCAAGCCCTGCCACTGGGAAGAAAGAAGAGCTGAACAAGGAGTGAAAAAGAGCCAGGCCAAGCTAGAACTGCCTGTGCATCTCTGTCCTTTAGCCTATCTGAGAGAGAGTAATGGCGGCAGGTTCACTTCTGCCTCCCAAATCTTGCACAGATGGTTCTTTTTGACAGGCTCTAACTCGGAACCATACAAGAAAGAGGATTCTGGGAAATAGAGTTCCCAGCTCAGTGGGGTTGACGATCGATACATCCAGCACACCCTTGCTTTAGCCCCCTGAGCTGCTTTCTGTTGTCTGAGTGTGCTCAGTGCTTTCCTGCCAGTGTAGCTGCCATGCATGTGCTCCTTTCTCTGCCTGAGGCTTGCTTCTTCTGTACTTCCTAGTGTTCATCCTTCAAGACCCAGTTCAAATGTTCTTTCTGCCTCGAAACCTTTACAACTGCTCAGGCAGTTGCTTTCTTCTCTGTTTCATAGCAGTCTTCTACCTTAGCATTTAGCAATTTCTATTACATTTCTTTTTCACTTTCCTCTAAGGTACTTATGGGAGATGCAGGGCAAGTTATTTAGTGATTTAGATGTGTCTGACAAGTATGAGCCCAGGATGGTTTCCCTGAAAGAGGATGTATGAGAGGTGATGCCCTCCCCAGGCCTTACTGGGTGGTGGATGGCTTCTTTCATCTCTTGCAAATCGTCTGGCTATTCCCACTGTCTCTGGAATCCATTGTCAGCAGGTGTGGACCAACTCCTGGCTTGATGGAATGTTTAGGTACTCGCTCTCTTCAACAGGGAGTTCCACGTATGGTCAAGAACAGGGTTTCTGAAGAGCTAGGTAAAAGAATAATAAAGCCTGCCTATTCCAAAAAGGCGCTGAGGCAACTGCAAATTCACTGATACAGCTATGGAGTAAAATCATAGTGATCACTGATTATCTATGCAGTGTTAAAAGGCATAATTTATTCTAATCCTTAAAGATGGAAAGAGGGCCACTTTGTATTCTTTTTTTTCCCTCCAGATTATAAGGCCCTTGGTATCTTAAAGCGGCAGTTCCCTAACACATCCCTAATTGGGCTGACTGCAACTGCAACAAATCACGTTCTGAAGGACGCTCAGAAAATTTTGTGTGTTGAAAAGTGTTTTACTTTTACAGCTTCTTTTAATCGGCCAAATCTTTATTATGAGGTATATAACTTTTATGTCAATTTATTACTTTTGTGAATGACCTTTTTATTATATTTATTTATATGTTAAATTATATATAAAATTTATTAAAATCAGGAGATATGTTTAAGCAGATTCATTAATTAGTACTTTTGCCACATAATCCTTTGTTAAGTTAAACAGAGGACACTGGTTGATATTATCTTTTATAAAACATATGAGGGGGAAGCAGATGTGGCTCAGGCGACTGAGCTCCCACCTACCACATGGGAGGTCCGTGGTTCAGTTCCCAGTGCCTCCTAAAGAAGACAGTGAGCTGGCATGACGGGTAGGCACGGCAAGCTTACGCAACGAGACACAAGAAGAAAAACATAATGAGAGACACAGCTAAGCAGGGAGCAGTGGTTACCAGTGCCTCCTAAAGAAGACAGCGAGGCTCTCTCTGCCTAGAGGAGCCCACACCAAATCTTGGTGTGTATTTCTGTCTTTCTCTCCTATTTCTCAGCAAGCTCTATTCTTTCCTCCATTTCCCAAATAAATTCTTTTTACTGGCCAAAAAAAAAAAAAACACAAAAAACAAGAAGACAGTGAACTGACGCGACGGGCAGAAGAAAAAAACAATGAGAAACCCAACAAAGGCGGGAACGGAGGTGCCTCAAATGATTAAGTGCTTTCCTCCCACATCGGAGGTCCTGGGTTCAGTTCCTGGTGCCTCCTGAAGATACAGCACACAGCAAGTTCAAACAACTTTTTTTAAAAAAATGAATGTACATATTTATGTGACTCCCTCATTTTGTTTTTTTTTTTAAAGATTTATTTTATTTATTTCTCCCCACCCCCTTGTTGTTTGCACTTGCTGTGTGAGTCCGTTTGTCTTCCTTGTTTCTTTAGGAGGCACCAGGAGCTGAACATGGGACCTCCGATGTGGGAGGGAGGCATCTAATCACTTGAGCCACCTCCGTTCCCTGCTTTGTTGGGTCTCATTGTTTTTCCTCCCTGCGTCTCTTGTGTCAGCTTGCCGTACCTGCCCATCATGCCATCTCACTGTCTTCTTTAGGAGGCACCGGGAACCGAACCAGTGACCCAGTCACCTGAGCCACATCCGCCATCCGCTTCCCTGTACATCCTTCTTTTTTTTTTTTTTTCCTTAATGATCCATTTATTTATTTATCCCCCACCCCTTGCTATCCCGTATCTGTTGTCTGCTCCCTGAGTGCCTCCCCCATGTCTGCCCATCCCCCCTCCCGCCCCAGATGGCACCAGGAACTGATCCTGGGACACATCCCCCTCCCCCGGAGTGGAGGGAGGCGCTCAATCTCCTGCTTCACCCCAGCTCCTGGGTCCACCACATCCCTCACTGTCTCTCTTCCCAGCGTCTCCCCCTGCTGTGCCATCCCGCTGCGCCAGCTCTCCGTGCAGGCCAGGACTCCTATGCGGGCCAGCACACCCGCGTGGGCCAGCCTGCCCCCCACCAGGAGGCCCCAGGAACCGAACCCCAGACCCCCCACATGGCAGACGGGAGCCCAATCGCCTGAGCCATACCCGCCCTACCCCTGTACATCATTCATCTCTCAATCATCAAGGATTGAGAGAAAGTATAGAATTACAGCAAGGATACTGACATCTTTATTGAAATTGATTACTAAATAATAGAAATATTAATATGCTATTAAAGATTTACTAATACTCTCTATTTAGATTTTTACTTGATACATAAACTTGAACGCTAAATAACCTAACAGCTGTTTTTTTTTTCTTCTAATCTTTTAAAGAATAGATTTAATATTTTCCTGAGGTTTTTCATTGAATAGTTATTTATGCTATGGTTTGTATTTTCATAGAAGTAGTTTATATTTTTTAGAAAAGCAAAAAAAATTTTTACAAATTATTCACTGATTCTGTGCCTCCTGATCTCTGGTAAATTAAAAATAAGGATCAAATGAACCTTCGAGGTGGCAGGGGTGAGTGATATGAGGCATGCAAAAGAGTAAATAGGTGGAAACACTGTGCTTGCGAAGGAACAGCACCTGGGAAGTTGTAAGTAAACGGCTACTTGGATGGCACTCATTAATTTACGTTTTAAGTAAGTTAGCTATTTTTTTTTAGGTTCGGCAGAAACCCTCAAACACTGAAGATTTTATTGAGGATATTGTAAAGCTTATTAATGGGAGATACAAAGGGCAATCAGGTAATATAGAAAACAAGCCATCTTTGAAGACTTACAGATAACTCTCAAAAAGTAGTAACTAATATTACACTGATATGTATTAATGATAAATGACTAACACTGAAAAATATTAATGCATTGCAGAAGATATTTGAAAATGCTATAAAATTAACTTTTTGGCAATATTAGAATTGGATGTAATATTTGCCTATGTCACAGATTATAAGAATCATAGAATTGCTTCTTTAAATTTAATTGCTTTAAATAATGGACCTGGTGACAGTGAATTATTGGGAGAACATAGTTGGTAAGTATCCATTGTTTATACAATAGAGGGCTCTGTATTGAAATTTGAAAGAGACGTAAAATATAGTCCCTTACAATAAGGGACATATTTTAAAAACTGAAAATTAACTAGTACATATTGGATGGGTTAAGCATAGAGTCGAGAGTATGTAAACATATTTCCAAGATTAGTGAACAGAGAAGTGCTGCTGAAGGAAAATGTCTGTGTAAAAGGCATTTCAAAACTGTTCTATAGATTTTCAGGAGATATTAGTGGGTACCCTGCGTAAAAGGGGCTCCAGGGTCAACTAAGTTTGAGAAAGGCTGCAGCTATTTATTCCTTTTGAGATTTTACAGGGTTTATTACATATTATAAGTTCTGAGCTGCCCTGCTAATGAAGAGAAGAAACCTGTTTAACTTGTTTAATGCAGTTCCCCAAACTCATTTGCACATACAACTTTTTTCACAGCATACTTGTTAACATCTTATGGAGCTGTGGGACATCAGTTTGAGAAATACTATGTAGTGGGAGATAAAGTTGGAGAGAGAAAAGAGGTAATGAGAACCCAAACTGGAGGTTAAAAGGCTCATTTCTGCTTTAGAGCAAGCTGGTGGTCAAATCTTGAATTATATCAAAAAGTCAATATGCTCTGGCCCTTGGACTTTTTCAGAATTCTTTCCCCTCTCGCCATGCAGTATATTAATCAGTGTGTATGTGTTGAAAATGTGTGTGTTGAAAATTAATTTCCAGAAATATACCATATAGAACTAACAGCTGGCCATATTTTACTGCAGGAATCATATATTGCTTTTCTCAGAAAGACTCTGAGCAAGTTACGGCTAGTTTACAGAAGCTGGGCATGCATGCAGGGGCTTACCATGCCAATATGGAACCAGAAGACAAGACCATGGTTCATAGAAAATGGTCAGCCAATGAAATCCAGGTTAAGTATATATCTTCAATTGAAGCCTAATTTTAAAACTATTTAAACTTGACTTAATTAACAGATAACATGTTAAAACATTTTAGGTAGTAGTGGCAACGGTTGCATTTGGTATGGGAATTGATAAGCCAGATGTGAGGTTTGTTATTCACCATTCTATGAGCAAATCCATGGAAAACTATTACCAAGAGAGTGGACGTGCAGGTATGTAGAACTCAAATCCAGTAATAATTTTTAAGAAAGCTTTTCCAGAAAACACACTATAAATAATTAACAATTGGATAATAGTTTACAACAAGCAGTGAAGGCTTTTTGGCAGTTTTATACTTATTGGCATATAGAAAAATTTTACTCATGTCTATTAGATTGTAGCAGTTGTTCTTATGTTTGCTAAGAAAATGTGATGCCTACTTTTCCCTCCTGAATTTTTAATTAATGGTTTCAAGTCTATACATTAAACAACTGGGTTACTTATGCCCACATTTTAAAATTCAATAAAGCTGATTGTTGGTAAATCTCTTTAGTCATTTTCTTTTTTTAACTGAGGGTAGCTGTTACAGGTTTTTCACATCTGTCTAAAATTTCTAGCTGTGGTATATTTAGACTATGAAGCTTTGCCAGCTAATTTTACATATATTAGTTTTGCATGTGTTGAATTTTTAAAATTAACTCTGTGATCTCAAGATTTCTCATAAACCACAGGTCGAGATGACATGAAAGCAGACTGTATTTTATATTATGGCTTTGGAGATATATTCAGAGTAAGTTCAATGGTGGTGATGGAAAATGTAGGACAACAGAAGCTTTATGAGATGGTGTCATACTGTCAAAACATAAGCAAGTAAGCCACATACCTTTTTATACATTTTGACAATTAAAGACAAGCACAGATATGAAAGTGTATGACATGCCTTTGAGTACTTACCAACATGGGTAAATACATTGGTATAACACCAAAGCTAAAACCCAGAAAAGCAGATGTCTGAAGAATGGGAACCAGTAATGAGGCTACAAGATCTGCCTTAATCCAAGAAAAGATGCTGCTTCTCTCTGTTCTCTGTCTTATCTATTTGCCTTCCTCTATCTTTGAGATAATCCTCCAAAACTACTGTTTTTATTGGTGATTCATATGCATTTTGACTGTGAGTTCAGGCTTTTTCTCTCTGGCACCAGCATACAGCTACATGCTCTAATAATTCTGACAAGGTCTGTCATAAGGCATGTGAGGGTTGCACTCAGTAACACGTGCCTTCCCACCAGCTGATGGGTCAATGAAACAAATGAGGGCAGGGTCAAGTGTCTCCTTAAGAAACACGTTTAAATCTATTTAGAGTGGTTTTAATTACACCATAAAGATTCCTGATGGCTTCTTAGTAATCTTCTTGCCCATCACATAAGGGCTCAGAAATGTTGAAATCATAAACAGTAGCTGGACAGTGATAGTATATATCTTTCCTATAGATCAGGGGTCCTTAACCTCTTTTGTTCCATGGACCCCTTTTCTAGTCAGGTGAAAACCACGGACCCCTTACTAAGTCCACACTTTACTGTGTATTATTTAATAAACATATCACACCCGCACCAGCACGTCCCCACAAGAATAATGTTTTTTTTTGAATTTCAGTTCAAGCTCACGGACCCCTGGTTAAGAACCCCTTCTATAGATACTACAGTAATCTAGTTAAGGGTATGGGAAAACCAAAATTTCCTTGAGGAGCAGGTGTAGCTCAGTGGTTGAGTGCCTGCTTCCCATGCACAAGGTCCTGAGTTCAATCCCTAGTACCTCCTTAAACTCCAGTATACCTCTATGAAGCATAATTTTTCATTTAGACTCATATATTGATACTGGAAAACAGAGAAACTTCTTTGCTATCAAGAAGTTTCTCTTGGTAGTTAAAAAATATGAAACTGAAATTGAAATCCAGCCATCTTCTTGAGTAATATCCATGCCCTGATCCCAGGAGCCTGTGAGTGTGCTACCTTACGTGGCAGAGAGAAACTACGGTTGTCCATCAGCTGACCTTAAAAGAGGGAACTTATCCAGGATTATCCAGTGGTCCCAATGTAATCACAAAGGTCCTTGAAAGTGGAAGAGGGAGGCAGAAGTAGAAGTTTGAGTGATGCGATGTGAGAAGGACTCAACCTGCTGCTCTGCCTATGAAGGTAGAAGGGGGACTTAAGCCCAAGGAATGCAGGCAGCCTCTAGAAGCTGGAAAAAGAAGGAAACATTCTCCCCTAAAGCTTCCAGAAGAAATGCAGCCCTACTGATACACCTTGACTTTAATCCAGTGAGACCCATGCTGGACTTTGAGATAATACATGTGTGTTATTTCAAGACACCAAGTTTGTGGTAATTTATTATGACAATAGGAAACTAATAAAATATATATAACCTTGTATTTTGAAATAGGTATTCTCAAAACCTTTTTAGATCATTTAATAATTTATATTCTCTGTGTTTTCAGATGTCGCCGTGTATTGATAGCTCAACATTTTGATGAAGTGTGGAACTTAGAAGCATGTAACAAAATGTGTGATAATTGCTGTAAAGACATTTGTGAGTTCACTGTTTTTTTTTAAATACCTTTATAAGCAAATATATACAGCTAAGACTACATGAAGCAAGTATATCTAGACTGCAGAATGGATTTAAAAGATTAAGATATGAGTAGAACTTTCCAGTTTAAAAAGGAACAACACAGTTTTGAATCAAAGGTGAATAAGGGGGAAAGATGTAAGTACATATACATATTTTATATTGCTATTTTGAGGGTATATGAAATTTTTAAGAAATGAAGGAAAAATTTTAAATTCCTCTGAATAGAAATGCTATTTGTTTAAGCAAAGGGTAATCTTGATAATTTCTAGTATTTTATAGCCACAGATTGGGAAGAAAAATTTAGTGCAAAATAGAGATTATAGTGAATTATTTTGATCCTGATAATAGCTAACTATTCATAAGACACTAAGTTAACACTGTCTTGCCGCTGTATTTTTTTTTTTTTTTTTTTTTTTTAATTTTTTCTTTATTAGAGAATTTGTGGCTCTACAGAACATTCATGCATAAAATACAGGATTTCCATATACCACCCACCACCAATACCTTGCATTGGTGTGGAACATTTGTTACATTTATTGATAGCACATTTTTATTTTATTTTTTAAGATTTTATTTATTTATTCATTTATCCCCCCCTTGCTGCTTGTGCTTGCTGGGTCAGCTAACCACACCGTGTGGGCGGGCCTGCCCTCACCAGGAGGCCCCGGGAACTGAACCCGGGTCCTCCCATATGGTAAATGGGAGCCCTACTGATTGAGCCACAGCCACTTCCCGATAGCACATTTTTTATAAGTGTACTATTAATTAAAGTCCTTGGTTTAACAGGGTTCACTGCTTGTGTAGTAGATTTTAAAAAACATTTTTGATTCTGTTAGCATATATACAATCTAACATTTCTCCTTTTAATCATATTCAGATATGTATTTCAGAGCTGTTAATTGCATTCCTAATGTGCTGCCATCACCACCAGCCACTACCAAAATAGTTCTATCATTCTAAATAGGAACCCTGTACCTTTTAAGCCTTATCCCTACACCATCCCCTCAAAACCTGTCTAGATTCTGACTCTATGGATTTGCTTATTCTCATTGTTTCAAATCAGTGAGATCATACAATATTTGCCTTTTTGTGTCTGGCTTATTTCACTCAACATGTTGTCTTCAAGGTTCATCCGTGTTGTAGCATGTATCAGGACTTCATTCATTTTTAAAGCTGAATAATATTCCATTGTATGTATATACCATATTTTATTTATCCATTAATCAGTTGATGAACACATGGGTTGCTTTCATCTTTTGGCAATTGTGCATAATGCCAGTTTGAATATCAGTGTACAAATTTCTGTTTGAGCACCTGTTTTCAATTCTTTTGGGCATATACCGAGTAGCGGCACACAGGGTCATATGGTAGTTCTATACTTAGCTTTCTGAGGAATAGCCAAACCATCTTCCACAGTGGCTACACCATATTACATTGCCACCAGCAGTGAATGATTTTCCTGTTTCTCTGCATCCTCTCCTACACTTGATAATTTCCCCCCCCCCCCTTTTTAATTACTTGCAGCCATTCTAATGGGTGTGAAATGTATCTCATGGTTTTGATTTGTGTTTCCCTAATGGCTAATGATGTTGAGCATCCTTTCATGTGCTTTCTGGCCATTTGTATGTCTCCTTTGGAGAAACGTCTGCTCAAGTTTTTTGTCCATTTTTGAATTGGGTTGTTTGTCTTTTTATTGTTGAGTTGAAGGATTTCTGTATACTTGATATTAATCCATTATCAGATAGGTGGTTTCCAAATATTTTCTCATTTAGACGCGGTCCCATATTATCTTTTTCTTTTGTTCCTTGTGCTTTTGGTGTAAAGTCTAAGAAACCATTGCCTAACATAAGGTCAAGATGCTTCCTTACATTTTCTTTTAGGAATTTGATAGTTCTCTCTCTTATATTTAGGTGTTTGACCCATTTTGAGTTCATTACTGCCTATAGTGTGAGGCAGGGGTCCTCTTTTCTTTTTTTTTTTGCAAATGGAGATCCAGTTTTCCCAGCACCATTAGTTAAAGAGACTATTCTTTCCCAATTGAGTGGACTTGGCAGCCTTGTCAAAAGCCAGTTGGCCATAGATGTGAGGATATATTTCTGAACTGTCAATTCAGTTCCATTAGTCCATATATCTATCCTTGTGCCAGTACCATGTTGTTTTGACCACTGTAGCTTTGTTATAAGTTTTAAGATAGGGAAGTGTAGTCCTCCAACTTCATTCTTCTTTTTAAAAGATAGCTTTAGCTATTTGAGGTCCTTTACACTTCCATATAAATTTGATGATTGGCTTTTCCATTTTTGCAAAGTTGTTGGAATTTTGATTGGAATTGCATTGAATCTATAAATTCCTTTGGATACCATTGAAATTTTAATGATATTTAGTCTTCCAATCCATGAACACAGAATATCCTTCAATTTATTTAGGTGTTATTTAATTTCATTTAGCAGTGTTTTATAATTTTCTATGTACAAGTCCTTTACATCCTTCATTAGATTTATTCCTAGATATTTGGTTCTTTTAGTTGCTATTGTGAATGAAATTCTTTTCTTCTGATAGTTCATTGCTTGTGTATAGAAACATTACTGATTTTTGCATGTTGATCATGTACCCCACCACTGTGCTGTATTCATTTCTTCGTTCTAGATTTGTTGTGGATTTTTCAGGATTTTCTGTATATAAGATCACATCTCTGCAAATAGGAAAAGTTTTACTTCTTCCTTTCCAATATGGATGGCTTTTAATTCTTTTTCTTGCCTAATTGCTCTGGCAAGAACTTCTAGTACGATGTCGAATAACAGTGGTGACAGTGGTCATCCTTGTCTTATTCCTGATCTTAGAGGGAAAGCTTTGAGTCTTTCACCATTAAGTAGGATGTTAGCTCTGAGCATTTCATATATGCCCTTTATTATGTTGAAGTTTCATTCTATTCTTAGTGTTCTAAGTGTTTTTATCAAAAAGTGTGCTGTATTTTGCCAAATGCCTTTTCTTCATCAGTTGAGACAATCAAGTGTTTTTTTTTTTTTTTTCCCTCCTTCGTTTTTGTTAAGTGGTATATTAGTCAGCCAAAGGGGTGCTGATGCAAAATAGCAGAAATCGGTTCATTTTTATAAAGGGTATTTATTTGGGGTAGAAGCTTACACTTAACCAGGCCATAAAGCATAAGTTACTTCCCTCACCAAAGTCTATTACCATGTGTTGGAGCAGGATATCTGCCAATGTCTGCTAGGGTTCAGGCTTCCTGGTTCCTCTCTTCCCTGGGCTCAGGTCCTCTGTTTTCTCCACAAGGTCAGCTGTAGACTATGAGGCTCTAGGCTTTGCCTCTCTTCACAAGGCCAGCTGTAGACTATCAGGCAAATGGCTCTGCCTCTCTCCCCGAGGCTTCTGCAGTATCTAGGGAGCCGTCTCTATTCCTGTGTTCTTTTCCTGTGTGTTCACTTTCCAGGCTCCGGCTCAAAACTCAGCATCAAGATTTCAACTCACTCCTCTGCTCTGCTGTGTAGTTTTATCTATGAGTCCCCACCCACCAAGGGGTGGGGACTCAATGTCCTACTGACATGGCCCAATCAAAGCCCTAATCATAATTACAAACATAATCCAGTATCTATTTTTGGAATTCATAAACAAAGCCAAACTGCCACACATGGTATTTTATATTAATTGGTTTTCTTATGTTGAACCAGCCTTGTTTCTAGGAATAAATCCCACTTGATCATGGTGTATAATTCTTTTACTATGCTGTTGAATTTAGTTTGCTAGTGTTTTGTTAAGGATTTTTGCATCTATATTCATAAGAAATATTTATAGTTTTCTTTTTTTGTGGTATCTTTGGTACAAAGGTGATATTGGCCTCAGAATAAATTAGAGTATTCCCTCTTTAATTTTTTTGGGAGAGTTTGAGCAGAATTGGAGTTAAGTCTTCTTGAAATGTTTGGTAGAATCCTCCTGTCAAGCCATCTAGTTCAGGGTTTTTCTTTGTGGGGAGGTTTCTTTTTTTTTTTTACAGATTCAATCTCTTTACTAGTAATTGGTCTGTTGCGATCTTCTATTTTTTCTTGAGTCAATGCAGTTAGCGTTTGTTAGAATTTGTCCATTTCATCTAGGTTATCTAATTTATTTGCATAGATTTGTTCATAGTATCCACTTACAGTCCTTTTTATTTCAGCAGGGTTGGTAGTCACATCCCCCTTCATTTCTTATTTTCATTATTTGTATCCTTTTTGTCAATTTTGTTGATCTTTTCAAAGAACCAATTTTTGACTTTAATTCTATTTTTTTATTTTTATTTTACTTATCTCTGCTCTAATTGTTATTTCCTTCTTTCTTGCTTTGGGTTTGGTTTGCTCTTCTTTTTCTAGTTCTTCCAATTTTGAGGTTATGGCTCTGATGAGAAGTCTTCTTTTTTAATGTAAGCATTTAGAACTATACACTTCCCTCTCAGCACTTCCTTCGCTGCATCCCATAAGTTTTATGTTGTATTTTCATTTTCATTCATCTCAAGATATTTCCTTATTTCTTTTCTGATTTTGTCTTTAACCCATTAGTTGTTTAAGAGTTTTTTGTTTAATTTTCACATACTTGTGAATTTTCCCTTTCTCCCTGTTAATTGATTTCTAGCTTCATTCCGTTGTGATCAGGGAATATGCATTGTATAATTTCAGTACTTTTGTTTTTAAAGATTACCACCCCCTTAGCTGCTTGTGTTCGCTGCCTGCTCTGTGTCCATTCGCTGCGCATTTTTGTTTGCTTGTCTCCCTTTTGTTGTGTCATCTTGCTGCATCAGCTTTCCTTCACCAGGAGGCCCTGGGAATTGAACCTGGAGCCTTCCATATGGTAGATGGGAGCCCAATCGCTTGAGCCACATCTGCTTCCCAATTTCAGTATTTTTAAATTTATTGAGACTTGTTTTGTGACCCAGTATATGGTCTATCCTGGAGAATGATCCATGTGCACTCAAGAAGATTGACACCATTTTAGCTTTCATTCTGTGTGCATGTGATTTTTTTTTGAGGGGGGAGCGGGACTAACCTATTCTTTATGCAAGGGCTTATGGAGTTCTGGTGTATTGAGATAACTTTTAACTTTGCAACTAGAGAAAGGTATTTGTTTATGAGTTAACTAGATTGTCTTATGCTGACCAAATTAACAAGAGTCTGATATATATAAATCATTGAGCTAGCTCCTTAATAATTGGGGATATCTGTCTAGGATATCCGTCTAGGATATCTTTGTCTTTAAATCAGAGTGCCTAGGAACCCATCCTAGTTTTCAGTATCTTGCTTAATGAGCACAAATCAGAGAAGTGTGAAGAATAGATTGGCTCTCCTATAAAGCATATCTCTGAATAACCATCATAACCTGAGCTGACAGACATTCTCTGGTCCCAGTGCATGCCACAAACCTTCAGATACCCAGATTATTTTCTTTGCATCACTGTAAATCCCACAGTGCTTTACAGAGTCTATAACTTGCTCTAGGAATAGACTTAAGGAGTAGTTCAGCCTTTAAGAAATTAGTGTTGAGAGTGGCTCACACAGATGGCTAGTTTTAAACTTGTTTAGCCACTTTCTAAGTTTCAAGTTGCCTGTACCATGTGTCTTTCATTGCAGCATTTGAAAGAAAAAATGTAACAGAGTACTGCAGAGATCTAATCAAGATCCTGAAGCAGGCAGAGGAACTGAATGAAAAGTTAACTCCATTGAAACTGATTGATTCTTGGATGGGAAAGGGTGCAGCAAAATTGAGAGTTGCGAGTGTTACTTCGCCCAAACTTCCTCGTGAAGACCTGGAGAAAATTATTGCACACTTTCTTCTACAGCAGTATCTAAAGTATATACAAAATCATTTCTCTAGTGATTGTTTATTCTGATTTTTTATTTACAGCAAAATAAATTGTTTTTCCATTTGTTTCATGTGAACTCTTAAAATATTATAGAAAAGTTACCTGATAGGCAAATTCAAAAACTTTGATCACTTACAAGTCAAAAAAACCACAAAACCATAATACTTTCTAGAAGAATATTTGCATTCTTATAGTATGTTTTATTTCATATGTGTTACTTAAAATTATTTGCACTTTAGTTACTGCTTTATAAATTTGTTTTCTGACTCCTTCAAAACCTTTCTGATTGTTGGTCTTTATCTTCTGCAGAGAAGACTACAGTTTTACAGCTTATGCTACCATTTCATATTTGAAAATAGGACCTAAAGCTAATCTTCTCAACAGTGAAGCACATGTTATTACTATGCAAGTAAAGAAACCTATGCAGAGCTGTTTCAGGGTAACTGGCTATGAATTTTCAATTTTTATGTATTTTTAAAAATACATTTAAGCTTATGAAAATGTTTTCCTTTATTTGCCTAGTATTTGCTTAGGTCTGGATGAACATGAGAAAAGATGTCAGTTTTCTTCTTAGAATCTGGGGGTGGAAGAGAGGAAACATACCTTTGTTTTAGAGATTTTAGTGAAGAAATTTAGTCTCTAGCCTTTTTTTTTTTTTTTAATGTACATTTGACTTTTTTTTTTTATTTTTTAGGAAGTACTGGGGATTGAACCCGGGACCTCATACATGCGAAGTAGGCACTCAACCACTGAGCTATCCTCACTCCCTTAGTCTCTAGCCTATTAATGTAGACCAGGGGTTTCCAACTTTTTAAAATATGAGTACTCCATTTTAATGTCTCACTTTGTGATGCACACTGCCCCCATGATATTCTTTGTGGTCATATTGGTTGAGAAGTCTGTGTGTGGCTCCAGAGGTTGAAAACCACTGTATACACCACACACTAGCAAGCCTGCAAAATCATGCCATGTACCATTGTGTCCACAGACACTGCATGTATTCTTTAGGGTTTCTCTGACAGCGTAGCCCCTTCTATTCAAGAGGGCTAAATTCAGCTCATATTTGAGTAGAAATTTGAAGATAGCAAACCAGACCACTGTACACTTCAAGAGCTGACACAAAACACCTATTTTTGAGATTATTAATGTCATGAGAACACTGAATGGCTGAAGTTTTACCAGGACACTTGGTTTGTTATTGTTTCATAGGTTGAATCATCTCCAACTTGTCATTCTGATAGAAAGAAGGAAGAAAAAAATTCAGGTGACTTCCAGAAGTCAGCAAACATGCCCCAGCAACCTGAATCCAAGAATACAGGGGCTAAGAAAAGAAAAATTGATGATGCCCAAGATGAGTGTTACTAAATTTTCCAAGAAAAGAAAAGAACAATTTGTGCATGTTTATATCATTATTTTTTATAGTTAAAAGCTTAATGTCTAAGATAATTTCATTAATACTTTATCTTTATGGACCTGTGTTTTCAGAGCTTATGTATTGAAAATTTTTACACCTTCTGAAAATTTGAGATCATGGATAACTTATATAACAGTATGTAATAAGAGAAAAAAATTAAATCTTTTTTTTATAGGAAATCTACATGTAAGACATTTAAGAGAATGTCCACATATTTTAAGCTCTTTATGTCTTAATATCTTTAGTTGCAGTTTTTCTTTTGACATAACCCTCTCTTGAGAGAAATATTATTATACTGAAAATTTAACATAGGTTTTATCATTAAAATTGAGTGATATTTTAAGCTGAATAATGTGGGTGGTAGAATCCAAACAAAAGAGGAATATGCTATCAATGCAAATAATAGCAAATATGATATTGCTTCATCATGTCTAAGCAGAATAAAACTTTGAGCTCATTGAAACCACAGCTTTATTTTTTTTTTTTAATAAATTGATTTACTGATGAAACTATCTCTGATTTCCTAGACTACACATTCTTTGGGTTTTGTAGGAAGATCTTTGAGACTTGAGTTAAAATGGTCAGTCTGAAACTGCGAATGAATATCTAACCATTTTTCTACAAGTAAATAATGAGGCAGTCTTTTTTAAAAATTTTTATCGTGGTGACTTGTAACACAGAAATTTCCATTTTAACCACTGTCGTGTACAATTCAGTGATATTAATTATATACACAATATTGTACTACCATCACTACTGTCCATTACCAAAACTTTAAAATCAACTAAACAGAAATTTTGTACTCATTAGGCAATAACTCCCCACCACAGTTCTATTTTGACAACTCAGAATCTCATCAAAGAATGACTCTGGTCTACTAGAGTACATTTAGTTAAGTAAACAAACACTGAGCTAAATCTGCTCCAAATCTAAATCACGAATGAGCATGTTTAAGTTAAAAAAAAATACGGATTAATAATTTAAGATATTTTATACAAGTGGTCACTTTTATGTTAGAAAAATATATCAATAAATTAAGTTAACTAATTTCATTCTTAGAATTTTATTTTTTTTCCCATATTTTTCCATTAAAATTATTTCAATGTAGTCCTCATTAAATCAGTACAGTCATTCACTATTGGCTTTGTGAATTTTTTGGTTTTGGAAATTTATGTGATTCTTGCAATGCCCTTTTTAGTCAAAATAATCTTCTATATCAATATTTGGATCTAGCAGATCTTCCCCATATGATGAAAGATTCATCTGGTTTAAAATTAGGTTCTCAAATGTTTCTTCCAAATCAGTTTCACCAATTAACACAGCTCCCATCATTCGCCCATTTTGCATGACGACTTTGACGTATTCTTGTCCTTTAGTACATCTCAGCATTAGTTCATGATCTGAACCTAAGCCCTGTGCATTGTATTTTCCCAGCAATACAATCTATATTTAGGGATAAAAAAAAGTTCTAGTGAGCACTGAAAAGGAATCATAATATGCAGTTACTTTGTATTATACTAAAATAGCAAAGAGAAAAATCTAGTCACAAAATTTTACCCTAAAAATGTCACTGGAGAGATTCCTAAAGAAAACATTTATAATGGCTTGTATGTATTCTACAGATGACATTATCACACAATCTAAACAAGCACTAAAAATATCTAACAAATAAAAATTAATAAATATGTAGGATATGAACTAAAAATATATTAGCCTGGGGTTATGATTTAAAGATTTTAATAAGGAACTAAGATCTTTCATGGGCAAATTACAATTACTTAATCTCTATGAGCCTGGGTGTATGTGTGTTGGTGTGTGTGTTTATCTGTAAATTAGGAAGAAAAAGTCTACCTCAGAGTAATGTAAAGAGAAGTAAATAA
>JAKSZT010054549.1:3668347-3694834 GCA_026826555.1 Tolypeutes matacus | reverse complement strand
ACTATCTTACCTTATAGTTAAAAAATTTTGTTACGTGAGCAAAAAGTTCAAAGCTGAAATCCATGTCAACAGTGACCCCTAAATGAGCTGCAGCCATGCACTTCGCTGCATACCATCCCATCTGTCTAGCCTGGGTCCACAGCCTCATCTGAAATAATTTAAAAATCTTATGCAGTATTTTTCATTATTATTTGGAAAGTGCTATTATCTTAACACTGTAAATTCCTTTAAAGGGGTTCCATGTTTGACAATACTCAGATCAGTTGGATCTAGCTATTATCTTTGCCACAGAAGCAATCACCAATCCAAACTAACCAAACTGATTTTGGTTATTTGCTAATTCTATCTAAATTACTGCCTCTAAAATTAAAGAATGAACTCACCAATTATGTGTGTTTCAATGAAATTTCTACTAAAAATTACTACAATATTTCAAGCTACACCAGGTGAGAATAAAATTAATTTACCAGTGTAAGTTTACCATCAACATTAATAGAAATGCCAAATTACCACTTTTAAAATTTTAAAAATTTGTTCCATTTCCAGTAAGTCTCAGTCTAAGGTACTAGCTAGACAGATGAGGTTACCTTGCTATATTAACCTTAATGGCCAGAGATACAGATCAATAGTGCCCAGCCCCAAGAAAGCATATGAGGTTTCAGCAAACTGATGACAGGAAGTCATTTAAACGCCTCTCTTACAACAGTGTTAATTTCCTCTGTATTCTACTTTTATTGTAATTCTACAAAGTGTTGGACTTTCAGGGTGTAATCCCAGGGGGTTTTAATCGTGAGGGATTTAATTTAAAACGTTAAGTTAAAAAAAACCCATGAACTTCAACTCCTAATTGAGAATTTGTTTGTGACAGTTATGGCACAGAAAGGACAAGATTATAGAGAAGACTTAAAACTTTTTACTTTGAATCACTTTAGAAATATTTAAACAGGTTGAATTATCTCTCTTATTCTTAATGTTGTATGTAAAATACACAAAAGAGTGAAGATGCCTCTTAAAATACATTTCTTTCTTTCACTGCTTCACACTCAATTCATAACCGGAATGAATAATCCCTATTCAGACCAGCTGGGGAGCTGTTGTTCTTTAACAACGGTAAGTGTTGGCTGATTATTTTATCTGTAACATCTGCCTACACCTTCATACACACACCCCTGTGCCCAACCTCACCTGTGCTATTTTCTTTGGTTATCTTCCTTTATTGTTTCTGTCACCACTTGAAGAAGGTGGACAACACTGAGGACAGAGGAAGTCTACATCCAGTTGGGAGGAGTCATAAGGCTAAGGGAGGCTGCTCACAATAGCATCATTTTTCATTAATAATTCCCAGAGGAACAGAATAGTGTCATCCGGAATGATTTATATGGTTTATAATTTTGTTTTGTTTTTTGGTGATTTAAAGCTGTGCTGCCCAACATGGTAGCTACTAGTAACATTTAGCTATTTAAATTTAAATTAATTAAAAGTAAATAAAGTTATGTTCTACAGTTCCTAGATTATTCTCTAGCTTTCTTTCAATTGACATTTACGTCCCTAGACTACCCCTTTCAGCCACAATCACATTTAAAAACCAGCAGTGTTAGTTATACTCACTATAATGTATTACCATCAACTCTATCCATTTCCACACTTTTACAGTCAAGGTAATTAAAAATTCTATATACATTAAGCATCAGTACCCCTTCTCAGCCCTCATCCTATCTCCTAGTAACCTATATTCTAGATTCGTTCTCTCATGAACTATAACAAATGTACAATACTAATACATGGTGATAACAGGGTATATGAAAAAAATATACCAAATGTAGGCTACAGGCCATAGTTAGTAGTAATATTTTGATGATGTTCTGTCATAATCTGTAACAACTGTTCCATAACAATGCAAGGTATGGTGGAGGGCTGATGTATGGGAATTCTGCATGTTATGCATGATTGCTTTGTAAGCTCATAACTTCTCTAATAAAAAATAAATAAATAAAAGTTCAGTTCCTCAGTCACTTTGCCACATTTCAAGTGCTCAGTAGATACATGGGGCCAGTGGCTACCATATTGGACACCAGAATTATAGAGCATTTCCAACATCACAGAAAGTTCTATTGGGTAATGCTGATAAAGCACCTGAGAAAGACAAACAAAGCAACAGCCCATAATTCTTTCCAAATTAAAAGGTATCCTTCTCTATGCCACTACTATATAACAACTTACCAAGAAGGAAAAAAAAATTCTAATAGCACTGAAAACCAGAACAATGGATTTGCTGGTAGCAAAAACATGATGATGTATGCTGGTTTACCTGGTGCCAGACTGGGCTGGGCTGCCACGACGCAGTGCACATGTCACCTGCTGCGTAGATATCAGAAAGTGACGTCTGCATATGATCATCTACTTTCAGACCACCATCTTGTCCTAGATCAAACTAAACATGGTTCCTTGTAAACATCAGTAATAAGAAAAATGAAACATGACTAAAAGAAAAGACCAAGTCAAATTTTACCTTGTTATGCTGATCTTTAATGGGAAAGTAAAAAATAGCTGCAAAGATTAGCCACTAAAGCTGAATCTACAGTGAATCAAATTCCTACTAAGAGACCCATTTAATTTTTAGAATTTCAACATCAAAAATACCCAATAACCATACCTTACCCAAGTACAAGAATATTCCTGTTTTTTCTAAGATTCAAATGCTAAAAAAAAAAAGCAAAAGATACAAGATGCGTTATCTAAAGGAACCACTTTTAAGAATGCATAGGTGTTGGTCTCCCATAAACCATTAGATAAATAAATTGTGCCTTATGTCCCTTTTCATTGAGGGTGGTGGGCCACACTTGTGGGAGAAGTTTGTGTGGGATGTTGTGGGAGGTGTGGGAGGTGGGCAACATGGGAATCCTAGTGGGTTCCGTGTAATATTTTGGGTAATCTAAGCACCTCTTAAAATATATGTGTATATATATATATATATATATATAAATAACATTTTTGTAAGCCAATACACATATATGCATATATATTTATATATCATTTTGCAAATGTTTGTATGTATTGTGAGAATTTTGATTTTTACCCACAATAAAAATAAATTAAAAAAAAAAAAAAAAAGATAACATTTATGTTGAGATAGTAGCTGCTTAAGGATTTTAAGCAGTAAAGATATTGCAAAATCAAGACATGCATATAACCAAATTGTTTAGAGCAATCAATTTATAGTTTTGTACTAAATTAACAATTATTCATTCTTGAGAATTAGAGATCATCATAAAGAACTAATGCTTTAAAATATCCACAGCTGGACAAAAAATTTCTCCTTACATTGTTGCCATGGAGGAAAGGTTCTATATTTGGTGTAACTCCTGTAGCACTGACAATGAAATCACAGCCATATATCTTTTCATTAGTCAATTCCACATATACAGGCCACATCTCTTTAAAAAAAAAAAAAGGACAGATGTTATTCTCAAATGTGAGCACCACCAGCTATTCCATAGCATTACAAGAATATAAAGACTAGAAACAAAGAAAAAGGAAGGCATGAGGTTACTTTAAAACAATACCCCTTAATAACTGTCATAAAGTACATTTGCTAAAACTTTATTACCATTCATTCATCCTACTAATTTGGCTCTAAAAACTTTCTGGAATCACAGTAAACAATTTTAATGCAATCACCAGCATCTCATTTTTGGTATAAATACAAAAACTATGACATTCCAAACCTCTTCCTAATTTAGACATAATGCTAACAAAGAATAAATGGATAACTTCCTAAATTATTTCTTTAAAAATCTTTACCATGTTAGACTCCACTGTGGGCTTAGTCGAACTAGATTACTCATTTTTCAACTTTTTTTCCCCTGAATATTCATATCTAACTTCTAATACTCCCTTTTCTTATGGAAAAAATTCAAAGAATTCAGAACAGTGGAATATCTCATACACTAGTTTGGTTGAGTGTATTTTTTCCAATGAAGGCGGTTCTTACAGGATGTGTGGAATAGGAGTTAGGAGATCTACATCTTAGTCTCAAGTTGAGAGGTTTTTCAATCTGTTTGATTTTAGGGAAGTCACTTCACCTCTGAATGCTTTGGATTTTTTTTCAGTTTTACTTGTTATGTTTTAATCTGTAAGATATTCTGATTGACTCACAGAGTTATGATGGTTCAAACACCATGAACCCTAAGTAAAATGTAAAAGCCCTGCACCTATTAATTTACTGGAAAATTAAAAAAATAAGTAGTGAAAATGAAATGACATATTAGTAAATTATAGTTTTATTCATTACTTACCTTTATCATTTGTTTTAACTGACTTATTATGATAGTCTTTTGGAAAAGTCAAGGACTTTTTCTTCAAAATTCTAAATTCTTCTTGAAGGTAGATTTTCTTTACCTCACACATGGTTTCTAAGTGAATCTTATGAGAAAACTAAAGTAAAAAAATGATAGATCATATGGTATGTGAATAATCTCTCAATAAAACTGCTTAATAAACAAATAAATAATCGTGGAAGAATAGCCAGAAAAGAGCAGCTATGTACAGCAGGGGAAACAGAGAGATTGAGAGGGGAGGAATTTCCTTGTTTGTTTTTTATTTATTATTATTGAAATAAAGAAAATGCTCTAATAATGATTGAAGTGATGAACGCACAACTATGTGATTATACCAAATACCACTGATTGTACACTTTGGATAAATTGTATGTTTTATTAATATGCATCAATAAAATTGATTTGTTTAAAAAACTAGGATGGTGGGGGGAAAAATACACCAAATTTAAGATATGGACTATAATTAGTAGTAATATTTTGACAATGCACTTGCATAGTTTGTAATAAATATATCAAAACACTGCAAGGACTTGGAGGGGTAATGTATGGGACTCCTATATGATGTTCTGCATATTTGTTTTGTAAGTGTACAATTTTTACTATACACTTATTGTTTATGTATGTTCATGTATGAATGACATACTTCAATAGAAAATATTAAAAAAAAAAAAAAAAAGATCACCGTTATACTTGCAGAAAGAATGACTTGGATTGCTGATGATGGGAAAAAAAAAGTTTATAATACACTTGTAGAAAACAGTTTATAAAAAAAAATAATTCTTTTAACATACATGGACAATATATTGGATGATCCAAATTAACCCTCTCAATTTCTGTGCATGAAAGCGATAAATAAATTCATTCAGTAACCATTACAAATACAGTCTGTCTTCATTATTTGCGGATTCTGTATTTGCGAATTTGCCTACTTGGTAAATGTACTTGTAACCCCCAAATCAATACTTGTAACTCTTTTGCAGTCATTTGCAGACTTATACAGAGCAGTGAAAAATGTGAGCCACCCAAAGCCCACATTCCTAGCTGAGGTTGAATCAGACCATACTCTGCCTTCTTTCAGGTCTCATTCTGTAAACAAGTGTCCTTTGTGCGATATATTAGATACCAGACTCTTTGACATTTTTGTGCTTTTTGCTGTGATTTTGCTTTTTAAAACGGTCCCCAATGGGAGTACTGAAGTGCTGTCCAGTGCTCCTAAGTGCAAGAAGGCTGTGATGTGCCTTCCAGAGAAAACAGGTATGTCAGATAAGCTTCATACAGGCCGGAGTTATAGTGCTACTGGCCATGAATTCAATGTTAATAAATTAATAATTACATCAAATAAGGTGTCTTTAAATAGAAAGAAACATAAAACAAGGTTATATGTTGGGGGCAATGTCCAACAAATACAACTGTCATGGCCATTTCTATCTTCTTCTTCTTTGTCTTCTTCTTCTCCTTCTTAAAAAGGTATATCATGTGACTGTTCGCGCCACAATGTTTGCGCGTGCGCAAACATTGACCATCTCTACCACGCCTAACAACCCACGTTACCCAATCATGTACCGACACCTAAGCCCTAATGTACTTCCCCTTCCCCTGCTTATAAAAGAGTTGATTGTAACCCGCGCGGATATAGAACAATAGAGCTAGAGCAACGGTAGAACTATGTTAGTAGAATAAAGTGTGCAGCCATTTTCTTACAGGTGTCTATGTCTCATTCCTTCGCTGGGTAACTCAGAGTCTCAGTTGATTTGTCCCGCGGGTCGGGACAGTTATACATTGATAGGTTGATGAAAATGTAACCAGTCTTCCAGGAACCTAACCCTGTATTTTCCCTAAGAGCACTGGTTCACTAAGTCAGTGTTTGTGGTGACTTTTAAAACATAACTACTGCAAATAAAGAGAGTATGCTGTATATATTTTTAAAACTACAACAGTTATAAAAACGTCTTGAGGACAGGTCCATGTTAATTATTGCTTTATTCTAGAACCTTCATTAAGTGCCAGGTAGAAGATATTCAATAAATGTTTATCAAACTAAACTTTGATGTTCTCAGGCTAAAAAGACTATTAATCTTAGGATGTGAAGGTGCAGATAGAAATAATTTCACATAATTTGCATGACCAGCCCACCTCCCACCTATCCCAAGCTTTTTACAATATTTAAATATCATAGCCTTTTAACAATTATTAAAAAATTAAAGTATCTAGTATTTAAGCAATTCATCCACTTACCCACTTAGGAGAGTGTGTATTTTATTTAGAATCCATCTAATAACCTTTAAAATATTTGAAATTTACTATATGTATCTGAAGTGACCTTTGAGAAAAGACTAATTTAAAATAGGACAGGTGTATTCACCATAGGCTAGGTATGGCGGTCTCTATACCTGGGGAGTTAAAAAGATGGCAGAAAGCCAGTTTTAGATGAATTTGATATTTAACTATCTTTGGTGGGCAATTGGGCCAAGTGGCTTTCAAGTCCTTTCTTTTCAAAAAAAAATTATTTTATTTATTCATCCCCCTCTGTTGTTTGTGCTTGCTGTCTCCTCTCTTCTCTTTAGGAGGGACCGGGAACCAAACCTGGGACCTCCCATGTGGGAGAGAGGCACTCAATCACTTGCGCCACCTCAGCTCCCTGGGCGGTTGTGACTCTCATTGGCTTTCCTCGTCTCTTTGTTGTGTCATCTTGTCGGGACAGCTCGCTGTGCCTGCCCGTTGCACCAGTTTGCCTTCTCCAGGAGGCCCCGGGAACCAAACCTAGGACCTCCCATGTGGTAGCCAGGAGCTCAATCGCTTGAGCCACATCTGCTTCTACAAGTCTTTTCCTAGCGCTATGGTTTTTTTTTTAAAAATCAGAGATCTAGTAATCCTCTGATTTTATATATATATATATATATATTTTTTTTTTTTTCAGGTATTGGGGCTGGGGATTGAACTCGGGACCTTGTATGTGGGAAGCCGGTGCTCAGCCACTGAGCCACATCAGCACCCCTGAGTTGTTTTTTTTGTTTGTTTGCTTGTTGTTTTTTTTTTTGTTTTTAGGATGTACTGGGAACTGAACCCAGGACCTCCCATGTGGGAAGAGGCACTCAACCGCTTGAGCCACATCTACTCCCATGACTATATATTTTTAGCCAGTCTTTATCAAATGGTTTGGGAATTAAAAATTGGATTTAGACATTTTAATCAGTATATGAAAACACACCTCTTTTGTTCCTTTAAGATTCAAGCCTTCATGCCAGTCAGGTCCCAAGGCACTACCTACATTACCAGCCTTAGCTTTGGTTCTTTCTTCCTTTTTCCTTTCTAAGGAAAGAAAGAGCAATTCAAAATTCAAGTGATATAAATATTGCCAGAGAATTACACCTGTATCCTGAAGATTTTATTAGGCAATGTAATGGTTCTCATACAGGATGACTAAGCTATGTTACCCATATTAATCATTTTATTCATTATTTTAATATTTTGAGATTGAGAGCTATAAATAAGATAAACTCTCAACTCAGTATTAAGTATAAACACATGCAACATATTTTGGAGTTTATATACTGTTAATGTGAAGTATAAGAAAATTAGAAATCAAATTTTCAAAATTTTGTCACTTTTAGCACTCTCTAAACGTAAAAAATTCTTAAATTTTAAAGGCCAAAAATTAAAAAAAAATAAAATAAAAAGCTATCTTAAACTTCAAAACTGTGAAACTTTGAGAGTATATTAGTTTTTAAACTCATTGCAGTTTTTACAAAATTACCTTACACAAGTGTTGCCCGATTGTAACATCTGCTTGCAAAGGTGCAGATAGGCTGGTTTATTTAATTCACTTTGAATTCAGTTTTAATTATACATAATTTTCATAAGAGTATATGTTCTAGAAAATTCATACAAAGATATAGAAATAAACATTATTCTAATCTCTATCTCCCAAATAGAATATTTTTGCTAAATTTTCTTATAGTCTTTTTTATATAATAAAAAAGGCAAAAGCTTAATCTGTAAATTAATAAGCCAGATGCTCTGCTTACCTTCAGTTGTATATCTGGTTCTTCTATGTGCAACTTTAGTTTCTGGTTTTTCAGCAAAGAGCTTTGAAATCAAGAATTCAGCTGCTCCTGCATCGAAGAAAGTATTGCCAACAGCTTTATCTTTAATGGCCCAAATCACTTCACAGCCTTCAATTTCATACCTAAAAGATAAAATTACTTAAATGTAATTAAAAAAACACTGAGTAGTATTATTTACACCTGCAAATAACAATTACTTCTTAAGACAAAAATAAAATACTATCTCCTAAAATAAGAAAATATTTCAAGGGAAACTGAAAAAAAAAAAAAAAAAAAGATTATAAAAAAGAATGTAATACTTTCAGGACAATAAGAGTTATAGATAGAATAAATAGTATAAGAAATTTAACCCATTTACTGAAAGAACTTACAAGGGACAAATATATGTACTGAATATCAGGTAAAATTTCACTACCATGAATATCATTTCAAAATTTTATAGCACAGTTACTGTATGAAGGTCCCCCAGGGTCCCAGGAATAAGCAAAGCTTTGTTTATCTGTTTATAATGTAATCAATAATAGGTGATGGATGGCATACAGCAACAATATTGACAACAGTTAACTTCATTGGTAATAATTTCTTTTATATCCTCAAAGCACCACATTCTGGAAGGGGGGTAGAAAGAGCAGAAAGTCATAAACTAAAACATTAACTTTGTTGTATTCCCTTCATCTCAGAAACTCACCTACCAGCTAGCTAAAGAAAGTGAGTGTTCACAGAAGGATCAGGGCTCTTAGAGGAAGAAAGGAACTGTCATGACAGACATAAGCCACCTGCTAGTATCATTTCTAAGCCAGCCCGTGTTCCTGGGCATCTCCTCTTGTATCTGTAGATTTGGACACTGAGAATATGGTTTTCCTAATTATTTCACAAAATCCCCTGAAGTCCATTATAATTAGGGTAATCATGTAATTTATCATCCAACCTAGGATACTGTTTGCTATTAATCACTGTTTTAGTATAACTGATATAAATTGGGACTGTCCTGGACAGACATATATAGTCATCCTTACTATAAAAGATTTTATTTGAATGCACAAGTTTATTAATGTATTAATTTTAAACATTTTTTTGGTACAAAGTCTTACCATCTTTATTTCATAGACCAGTAGAAAGTAACATAGTTAGGTTAGCTGACTTTTCAAGGCTCATCAATAAGCAGATGTTAGGAACAAAAAGGGTTTAGTACATCTGACTCCAGGTCACCCGATGCTTGCGCTTTTTGGAATATGGTAAAGGAGTCCCTTGCCCACCTAATAAGCCTCTATTTTTGCTGTTCACCTAAGCTAGAAAAAAACATTTATAGAGACCAGATTATTTGGAGGATATTCTATTTCATGCTGTTCAGAGCATATATCAACAGAAAGCAAAATATACAAATATTTAGTAATACAATTTATATTTCAATATACATATAGGCATATAGTTATGGAATGCTTCATTTAATTTTTATAAATTAGAAATTTCATATTTTAGGGTAATAATATGAAACATAACAATGTAATTCAAAATACTGATGACTGGCTGGTAGTTATAATAAGTAACCACTACAAGTAACCCTGTACTTGCTCTGCCTCATAGGACATCCTCTAATCCTCTTACCCTAACTTATACTATGTCTTCAGCAAGCAGCGCAAGCTTAAAGCTATCATCACACACAGGGAAAAGAATGCTTTCATTTTTAAAATCACTCTAAGCAAAGCTGATTAACAGTGAGGTACAGTTTTGTGAAATTATGAAAAAAAATGCATGCGTGGAATGGAAAGGATTAACCTACACTTGGAAAGAAGAGAGAGACAATTAAAATAAAAGTATATTGATAAATTGAGAGGTGAAGAATTTTTGTTTTTTATTATTATTATTGAAATAATGAAAAAGCTCTAATAATGATTTAAATGGTGAATGCACAACTATGAGATTATACCAAATACCACTGATTGTACACTTTGGATGAACTGTAGGTCTTATTAATATGTATCAATAAAATTGATTTGTTTGAAAAAAAAGCATAATGAAGAAAATTAATATTAGCCTCAGGGGACCAAAGAGGTGAAGTGTTTGGATATATCAATTGTCATCATGAGAAGACAAAGATCTAATCAATCATTCAGCAGACCTAAAATGAGAGACTAGTACCTTTCTTAAACTATCAAAGAAGAGCTTACTGAATACAAAATTATTATATTTATCCAAGCATAGTCTTCATTCTCCAACCTAAAGAAAATGAGGAATGGGATTAAATGTTGTGTGGCTTTGAACATTTTTGAACATAAGAAAGCTTTTCATTATTAATAAGAAGAAGTTATATTTTTTGGAGATAGTTGATAGAGAAAATTTGTGATATGTACACAAGGATTTGAAGCCCTCCTTACAGTAAATTGGTGCCTCCCCACTCTTGGCCCACTGTTTGGTTTTGACTCTGCATTTCTCAGTACAATACCACAAACTTTATAATCAAGAAAATGATGAATTGCCATCCGAAGTATTAAGAACTCTCACAGGCTTCCACTAGGATTGACTATCTCCTAAATGAAAGTCGGGCAAAAACCTAGTCTGAGAGTTGGACTGGATGAAAATGAGCAAAGATAGAATTTTGGCAGATTTCCCATTTTGATATAAATTTGTCCTCTCTAGCCTGATACACCTTTCTGGACTGAAAAATATTCAGACTATTCCATGTCAGTCTTCCATTAGAAGATAAAAATCACAAGATAAGTGAAACAATGCTCAGTAGAACACAATGCAGTGTTACTTAATGTTTTCTGAGCTTGACCTATAAGAAAATTAGATGAAAATATTTCATATTAATTTATGTGTTCATATTTCCTAAACTTCCAAAAACCAAGAGCTGGAGAACCACATATCCTAAAATAGGAATCACAGGAGTCACAAACACTATGGTTTCATGGGACAGACACGTAACATAGATGAGTGAAGCAGGATGGGTATAAGCCATAAGGAAGTAGTGGGAGCAATAACTAGACATTTCTAAAGATGTACACATTCAAGTTATTTTAAAACACAGCACTTGTAAAACATATCAATGGGGCAAATCTGGCCAGCCACCAGTTAATGACCCCTACAGACTTAAAGCATTCCTTCAAATAAGGTTTTATAAGGAAATTTCTGCAACTATGGATTCCATGAAAGCTAAAAAATGAAGAGAATTTTTCTCCTTAAAACATATGAAAGACAGAAGTGGATGTTGCTCAAGCAGTTGGGTGCCTGCCTACCACATGGGAGGTCCCAGGTTTGGTTCCCAGTGCCTCCTAAAAAGAAGACAAGCAGTCAGAGAGAGCACACAACGAACAGACACAGAGAGCAGACAGCAAGCGCAAACAACATATGAAAGATAATTATGTTTATCTTTGATTTTCAGGCTAACAAGATGTTTTCTTGTCCGCTAATAATCACATCAATCAGAATAATTCTTAAATAATATTTAAAAATAAATACTTACACTAGCTCAAGTGCAATACCACCATTCCCTATGATCATTATTCTTTTAGCGTTAGTGAGCTGTTTCTGAAATTCCTATATTAAAAAGAAAATAATGAGATAATATTTTATAATTGTGGACAATACCTGAAGCAAGAGGCTTTACTGATAATATTAGAAAAGTGTAAGATTTTATTTAATTTACAAAAGAACAACAAAATAAATCTCACTTTCCCACTCTGCTAGGATGTACCCTCCCAATTAACACTATAAATGTTCCCCTTCATGTTTCAAACCCAGTTGCCTTCATAGCAATGCCTCTCCTGGTTTTCCTTCCCTTTTACATTATTACATTTAGAGTACCTTAGAATTTTCAGCAAGAGGCAGTCTCTTTAGTTTACCACGTTCCCAACTATTTGACTAATTTGCTAGTATGACATTGATCTGTATGCCAGATACAGGATCTCTCCTTTTCTTCTCATGTATTTCCTCAGTTGACACTTTCCCTGGAGTCATTCAGAACTTAAAATTTTCAGGAATGAGAAGGATAGCAGCATGGTGGTTAAGAGTCTGGAGTCTGGACTCTGGAGTCACTGGCTCTACCAGTTACTAACCAGGGAAGCTTGTTTGGGGAAGTTACTTAACCTTGCTGAGCCTCAGGTTTTTCAACCATAAATGCAAATAAGCAGCTATATCATATAAGGTTTCTGTAAGAATGAAGTAAAATGATACATACAAAGCTCTTAGGAGTAGCAAGCACATAATAATGTCTAACATTTACAGAAAAGTGCCATTACCATTTATAAGACAAATAATTGATGGCCCAATCCCTAAAAAAAAGATCACAATGAGCTTGGAGAAGCCAGTGATCATTCTTCTGGCATTTTCAAAAGTACAGAATAATCCCATTGCTTCAGAATGACACGTGACAGCTAAATTCCTCCTCCTCCTATGACAAATTACCATTTCTATTAAATTGACATAAAAAGTTATTGCAATATTAAAAAAAACAAAATCCTGAAATTAATTTCTACTTTAAAATTCTACAAGAAATAAAAAAGTTGAAGTAAATTTTAGTTTATCCTTCATTCAGTGAATAACTCAAAGGTTTGTAAAGATCTTGCACTGAACTTGGAGATGAAAGGCATGAGTTAAACTGTACTTCTGATCAGTTACTTTAATATAAGCCTGTTACTGAATCTCTCAATCTCAGTTTCTCATTTGTAAAATGAAAGTAATAACTGTCACACAGAATGATTGTGGGGGTTCAATGAGTTCATGTATTTATTTCTTTATTGGTCTATTTATTTTTCTTGAGTTCATGTTTTTATAGTACCAAGATGGAACAAGTTGAGCTCAATCCCTGATAAATATTTTTTATAATATGAACCTAAAATGTTTATAAGAAGACAAATTCTTTTAGTTTTTCTCTAAATTCCTAATTACTTGGGATGAATAGGCTGAAGGAGAATGATCAATTTTCAAGAATACAAAATACTATTATTTAAATATAAATTTATCACTTTATGGGATAGAAAACAGTAACAAAAACAATGAGCACGAGGTAAGACAGAGTACAGTGACTGGAAACCAGGAAGCATTTCTTGACAATTAAAAAACCCAAAATAAATGACCAAAAGAAGTTGTGTAAGACTCCATACATACAAGTTTCACCTGATTGGGATAGTCTATCATGTTCCTAGGGCAGAGCAGTAAACCAAGTCACATTTTCAATTCGATACCACAAAGGTAATACATCTTTTGAAGATTAATTTCTTTGTTAGGGAATAAGTGCAGTTAGTTTTGGACCTGCTCCACCTTTTTAGAAAAAGACCATTACATGTTTAGGTTGCAAATCCATATGCCCAATCAAAGTAGAGTAATGAATATGTGTGTAATATAAGTTGTGACATCCAGCACAGTTATTATATTTGGGGCATTTCATAATCAAAAGGATGTAGAACACCAGCATGAACTAAATTAATAAGATAAATTATCAACTAAAAAACATTATAACCACTGGAGAACTGTTTCTGGTTATGGATCATGAAACAAAACCTCTCTTCAAATCTTACCATATAATAATTAACATTATAAGTGGAACATTTTGATTCAAATATAGAAAAGTTTAAGGAATCAATTTGTATTCCTTTAAGCGTCATGTTGCCTTCCCACGACCCAACCTTAAAATGTTACCTGAGAACTATCTGTATCACGGATTCCTAATACATAAGGATTTCCTTCACATATCAACTTCGGTTTAGCTCCAGCACACAGACAGAGTTTCTTATACACATGCTGATTGCCATCATCTGTTAAAATGCACTGTAAAAACATATAGCAATGAAGAGGACAGTGGAAACATATTTAGACCTGGTTACAATTTCACTTTAAATTAGAAATTCAATAAGACAGAAGCAAAAAATATATTAAGGTTGCCTCTTGGTGGCACTCATATGTATTATAGCAATTATAAAGCTAAGTAAGCATAAGAATGCATTCTCTAATCCAGTGATTCTTAATCATTTTAGGGTCATAAACTACTTTGAGAATTTGATGAAAACTAGACCACCCTTAGGGAAAATAGGCACAGTCACACAAAATTTTGCATAAAACTCCAAGAAATCTCATGGTTCTAGAGAAGTATACTAACCTTAGGTTAAAAACTAAACTTTCAGAAATGCTTAAATTGAGCATTCTGATCATACATATTATATCTGGGGTGGGCCTTATTATTTCTGATCTCAATGGAAGTTACTGTAAATCTAGTGATTCTATTCATCTCATACATTAATATCTGTTATGAATACAAGGACGGAGTATGTGGTAGAAGAGGTTACTGTATGTCTTCTTAACCTAAAAAGATAAGTGCTTAAAAGTACAGTATTTACAGTCTTATGTCCAAATAACAATTACTTTACCAGCAAACGAAATGCTCGTTTGGGGATTATATTTTAATATAAGTGAAAAACAAGTTAACCTTTAATCCTAGCATGTGTTGGCTTTAAAGTTATTTATATTACTTAATTTTTAATAACTTTGATGAGACTAAAAATACATATTAGAAATAAATTTTTTCTTCATTAATATTGAATGTATTGAATGAAAATCTACATGTAAAAGTAGTAACCTTGGGAAAGCAGATACGTATAAGTGCATGTCACCATGAAAGCTGCCACTTTGTGGAACAGTTTAGGGGTTATTACATTTGTGCCATGTACTTGATTTCCAAAACCTAGTAAATCATAGTATAGAACTTAATACCCATTAAGACATTTGTTATTATATTTAATTCTTCAGTTGCATAACAAATTCACAAAACCAATGATCCCACATAGCATAATACATACAGAAAATTTTTTCCAAGTCTTCATTCAGATAAATTGGTTTGAATTTTATCTCCCAAAAAAAGAAGTAATAGACAATGACCAAAATTTAAACATAATTCACATTCAGCAACCACCAAAACAAGCAAACAAACAGCACATGCCCCGAAACACTTGCATTAGCTACTGCTAAACTTTTTAAAGTAGTCATGAAAGTAAAACACTATCTGGAATTCACCAAAGAATG
This sequence comes from Tolypeutes matacus, assembly GCA_026826555.1. Classification (NCBI taxonomy): domain Eukaryota; kingdom Metazoa; phylum Chordata; class Mammalia; order Cingulata; family Chlamyphoridae; genus Tolypeutes; species Tolypeutes matacus. Next base: position 3,679,419 of record JAKSZT010054549.1, on the reverse strand, counting down.
TAAAGGGAGGATGAGGGAATGTGGAAATATATTTCATGCAGGATACTTTTTCAAATGGTAAAGGAGGCACTCTGATCCATTCAAATGCCCTAATAAATTCCTTCACAATTAGTCTGCCTCAATTTACAAAATTAACTGACGTGGATATTACATGGAATACGTGTTAACACTATAAGTATTAGAAATGTGATTTGGATTTTGGATTCAGATTTCTTATTTTTTTCTCTTAAAACTCAGTATTTTTCATCACCCCCCTACCCCAATTATTTGTGTTAAATTTGAGCTGCCACAGAGAAACAACCACAAACGCTATTTCTCATCTTGCCTAAGGCTCCATCAAGAATCTAGTGAAGATGGCATCTGACAAGATCCTTTCCTGAGATTACCTTATTTATTCTCATGTCCAATGGCTTATTGAGTCTTGCTGAATTTATGGCAGAAATCTCCTGAAATTTGGTCCATTCTTTCCAACTACCATTGTCACTGTCTTAGTTCAGGCCTTATATCATCTCTGCACTATTGCAACTGCCTCAGGATTTTGTTTTTGGCCACTAGCCACTCTCTCCACCCATTCTTCACATTGTTGTCAGACATAGCTTCCTAAAACAAAATCTATTCTGACACCCCTGTCCCACCTAAAATCTCTTTACTATTTCTCTGTTGATTATAAAATAAACTCAACTTCTTAGCATGACACAGAAAGTTTTTCACAATCTTACTATTTCCTCTAGGCTTGTCTGCCAATCTCCTTTATTTATCCACACCCCAATCCCTTAGATAGCCTCACTCTTCTACATGCTCCTTTTCTTTCCTTTTGGTCATTAAACATACAGTCTCTCTTCTTCCTGGAATGGCCTTTCCGCCTGGAGAATTCTTAATTCAGCTATTGTGTCCATATGCCAGAGAAGCCACAGATTTCCTAGATAAGGCAAAAAACCTGTAGGTGTGTCTTAAAGGGCACGTGCACATTCCTAAGCACTGCTGCAGTCTATACTAGAACCACTTCTGCTACATATCAGTGACTTCAAAGAAACATGTTTACAATCTTGCAAATCCTGACTTGGCTCTGTGCCTTCCTTGTTCTCACCCTGTTTAAGTAACCCCTGGGTGGCGAGGAGTGCTACTCTGAATGTCCTGCAGCCACCCAGTGCCAGCTTCCAGTTTGGGAGTTCCCTAATAAACTGTGACTATTTTGCTATAGGGAGTGGCCTCCTTTGTGTCTCAGTCTTAAGTGCCCATTGAACTTTAGTGGAACCTATTCTGTAGGTTCATGGCCAAACACCTGTCTTTTAAAACCTAGATATTACTCCCTCTGTGAAATCTTCTTAATTCCCAAATACCAGGCCTTTGATCATATCTCAATGACCATACTCTTTACATGTTAGAAAAATTATATGTGCATGTGTTTATATTCCCTATTACACTGAGAGCTCCCCAGAGCAGGTAGGTTGTATTACTCCTACTGTATATTCCAGCACTTATCACAGTGTCCAGAACACAGTGAACACTATGTAAATGTTACTGCTAACTTGAAATAAATGTAAATCCAAAAATGTCAAACCAAATATATATCCCTGAGAATCTCACAGAAAGTGTAAATGCTTCTAATAATAATGGAAATCCATTTCACTAACCTTTACATGTGAGAGACTTAAATAGTGGTAGAGGTAGATGGGGTCAAAGGAAGGCAGGCAAAGCTCACCAAGATTTAAGAAGGGAAAAATGTCACTAAGAAAAAACCTCTTACGTGTTCTTCACTCTTCAGTTGCTTTACTCCAGATTCTATAACCTTAATGTTGGGAAAGCGGTTTTCTAATACGGTACTTGTTTGTTCTTCAACATCAAATTCTTCCAGTATTTTAGAAACCTGTATTACATCAGAGAGTTAAAATACATATTTTTTAAAGTATTTTCTTCCAAGAATTTTAAAAAACAAAAATATTTTTATTGTGTTTTTATATGCTACTATTTCATGTTCATAAAATAGGAAAGTCAGATAACTGCATTTTATATAGTAGAAAGAGGACTAGACTCTACATTCTAAGATTTGAACTCAAATACTAGTTCTACCACTTTGGAGCAATTCACATTTGTCACTGAATCTTAGTTTCCAGGCTGTAACATGAGGGCTAAAACTACTTATTTCTCCATGGTTGTTTTGATGATTTATTAAAATAGTTTATCTATTTCTTATTCCTTTAGCTTTCTCTCTCCACTTACTACCTAACCTTATTGTGATCTAGTCTTAAAACAGAACAATTTAAAGAAAAATAATTATATTTTCTCAAACAAAAAAAAAAATTCAGTGAGAATGGCAGTGTTTTACATATCTTTAACATATGGTTTAATAGAAGATAGCTGCTTATATGCTTTTTTTTTTTTTTTTAAAGGTTTATTTATTTACTTTATCCATTTTAACCCCCCCTTCCCCATTTGCTGTTTTGTGTCCATTCGCTGGGCAATTCTCTGTGTCTGTTTCCTGCCATCTCTTCTCATCCTCCTCCTCCAGTCTTCACCAGGATTCGATCCGGGAGACTTCCGATGTAGGAGAGAGGTGTTCTGCCATCTGCACCACCTCGGTTCCTGGTTTTTGGAGCTTTTGGAGCATCTCGTCTTGTCTCTCCCCTGCGTCTCTCTCGTTACATCATCATCTTGCTGCATGGCTCCCGGGGCCTGGCAGTTCACTGGCACACAGAGCCTGGCAGCCCATGCGCCTTCTATATATATTTTTTTAATTTTACTGGGAGGTCCCGGGGATCAAACCCAGGTCCCTCCATATGGCATACGGACGCCCAACCATTTGAGCCACATCTGCCCCCTGCTTATATGCTTTTGCTTTTAAACTGCTTCTACATTCTGCTTCTACACTCAAACTGTTGCAATATATTATTTGGTCTGAAATACATGAAGAAATTTCAGCCTCGCATAACTATGCATTGGGAAAAGGAGTATTTTAATAGCTTTCCATGCTAAAATTTGACAACTAATGGTTTCTTAAAGATAAGATGAAATGTGGAATCTGAAATTATATCAAAGATATTTTTCATACTTTTACTTTCAAATCAATTGGTCTATCCTGTACTCTGAATGGATCTTGTAACATCAAGCACTGGTCATTTTGACGGTATTGGTTCACTGAGTGGTAAAGATCTTTCAAATGTTGAAGATTTGGAATTTCATATCAATACAATATCAAAAACTCACATTCATTAATATCACCAACAATTTTATCAGAAAAGTCTTTAAGTACTAGAGGGTCACAGTGGAGAATATGGGTTTTCCAAAATTCTAATTTTTGCTTGGAAGCTCTAATTTTATTATTGGCAACAGACACTGGTGTTATTTCCCTTGAAGTCACAGGCTCACTTCATTCATTTTCCAAGTCGAAATAACCATAGTTTTTCAGTTGGTTTTTCAAGTAAATATGATGTTCCATGAAAAAAAAGTAGCCAGTTCAGCTAGTACATTATGTGTACTTCCCATTTCATCATACAAAATATTAAAAATATGAGCACCGAAGAATCAAGATTTAATAAATTAAATATTTTTCCTGGCTTTTATTTTAAGGTGTAGTGTGTGGCAATGAAGAATACAATGGCGCAATGTATGGGAATCTTGTAGGGTATGCATAATTGTTTTGTTAATGCACAAATTCTCAAATCAAAAAACAAAAAGAATACAATGAGTCTCAGTACAGTTTGGTGCCACTGCCTTGATTTGTGCTATGACAACAGTTGTTTTAAAACCTTTGTTTTTGTACCATCATTAAAAATGCCAATATAGTGCAAACAGCAAGCAAAATCTTAAAAAGATCTTCCAGATTAGAGACACATGGGAGGCAATTCTCTCCCAGAAAAATTTTTGCTAGAGTACAGGCAGAAATGGTCTGGAAAAGACGTTCTAGGGTTTAGGACATCAGGGGAAGGCTGGAAACCACCCAGGAGAGAAAGGGGCACAGGAAACGAATCTTGACAGAAAGACCGTGAGGAGAAGCCATAGCAGCAGTTGCTGGCACCTTTCCCACCACCCAGTGGAGCAGACAGATTTGAATTCTCCAGCCTCTGTCCACAGACAGAGGGAGCCGCAGGGATCCACCTCCCCAGGAATCGGGAGTGAGGGACGCAGGCTGAGGATGATTCAGTTTTTAGACAACAGTTTGGTCTGCTGTGTCCCGCGAGCCCTTTCAGGCTGAGTGGGGCCGCACCATTTGTATGCACAAATTTGAAAATTTGTGCATACAAATTTGCAAAATCAAGTTAATGAGCTGAAAGACAATATAGCTAAATAGATAAAGGACATTGAGAAGACACTGGATGAGCACAAAGAAGAATTTGAAAACTTGAATAAAAAAATAGCAGAGCTTATGGGAATGAAAGGTACAATGGGTGAAACCAAAAACACATTAGTGGCATACAACAGCAGACTTGAAACGATAGAAGAAAGAAGAAGTGACACAGAAGCAGAACAGGTGAAATTGAGAGAGAGAAGAACAAAGAGAGAAAAGAATGGAAAAAATTGAGCAGGGGCTCAGTGAGTTGAATGATAACATGAAGCGCAACAACATAAGTGTCAGGGTAGTTCCAGAAGGAGAAGAAAAGGGAAAGGGGGCAGAAGAGTATTTGAGGAAATAATAGGTGAAAATTTCCCAACTCTCAGGAAAGAAATGAACTTACATGTCCAAGAAGCACAGTGTACCACAATCAGAATAAATCTGAATAGACCTACTCTAAGACACATACTACTCAGAAAGTCAAGAGTCAAAGATAAAGAGAAAATTCTGAGAACAGCAAGGGAGAAGCAAACCATCACTTACAAAGGATGCCCTGTAAGACTAAGTGTCGATTTCTCGTGAGAAACCATGGAGGTGAGAAGACAATGGGAAGATATAATTAGGATACTGAAAGAGAAAAATTGCCAGCCAAGAAATTCTTTATGTGGCAAAACTGTCCTTCAAATATGATGGTGACTTTAAATTATTCACAAATAAACAGAAACTAAGAGAGTTCAAAAAAAGGAATCCACCTTTGCAGAAAGTATTAAAGCGGCCCCTATGGCCCAAAAGATAAAGACAGGATAGAGGCTTGGAAGAGAGTCTAGAAGGAAAGAATAGCAGAAATTATAAACAAGAGTAAAAAGACAGATGAAAATAAGAGATGACATATGAAAGCCAAAGAATAAAATGGTGGAAGTAAATAATGCATTTACAGTAATATCACTGAATATGAATGGATTACCCGCCCCCCCCAATCAAAAGATATAAGCTGACAAAATGGATAAAGAAACATGAGCCATGCATATGCTACCTATAAGAGATGCACCTTAGACCCAGGGATACAAATAGGTTGAAAGTGAAAGGCTGGAAAAAGATACTCCACATAAACAATAACCAAAAAGGGGCAGGGGTAGCCATACTAATATTGGACAAAACAGGCTTTAAATGCAAAAAAGTTTTAAGAGATACAGAGGCCATTATATATTAATAAAAGGGATAATCTACCTGAAAGAAATAGCAATCATAAATATCTATGCACCTAACCAGGGAGCCCCAAAATACATGAGGCAAACTCGGGCAAAACTGAAAGGAGAAATAGACATTTCTACAATAATAGTTGGAAGGAAACGGATGCAGCTCAAGCGATTGGGCTCCTGTCTACCATATAGGAGGTCTAGGGTTAGATTCCCAGGTCCTCCTGGTGAAAGGCAAGCTGGCCCACGTGGAGTGCTAGCCCACGTGGAGTGCTGGCATGGCAAGATGATGCAACAAAAAGAGACACAGAGGAGAGACAATAAGAGATGCAGAAGAACAGGGAGCTGAGGTGGCGCAAGGGATCGAGTGCCTCTCTCCCACTCCGGAAGGTCCCAGGATCGGTTCATGGTGCCGCCTAAAGAGAAGACAAGCAGATACAAAAGAACACACAGAGAGCAGACAGTGAGCACAAAAATAATGAGGGAGGGGGAGAAATAAAATAAATCTTAAAAAAAAAAAATAGTTGAAGACTTCAACACACCACTCACATCATTAGATAGGACAACTAGAAAGAAGATCCACAAGGAAACAGAAAACTTGAACAATATGATAAACAAGCTAGACCTAACAGAAATATATGTATGATATATGTATCCCAAATCAATGGGTTATACATTCTTCTCAAGTGCTCATGGACCTTTCTCCAGGACAGACAACATGTTGGTCACAAGACAGGTCTCAATAAATATATAAAAATTGAAAATATACAAAGCATCTTACAAAGCATCTTCTCAGATCATAATGGAATGAAATGGAAAATCAATAATGGATGGGAAAGGAGAAAATTCACAAATGTATGGAGGCTAAAATACACACTCCTAAACAATAAGTGGGTCAAAGAAGAACTTGTAAAATAAATTAGTAAATATATTGAGATGAATGAAAACAAGAACACAACTTATCAAAACTTATGGGATACAGCTAAGGCAGTGCTGAGAAGGAAATTTACAGCCCTAAGGCCTATTTTAAAAAAGAAGAAAGGGTTAAAATCAAAGACCTAACTGAACAACTGGAGAGACTACAAAAAGAACAGCAAACCAATCCTAAAGCAAGCAGAAGGAAAGAAATAATAAAGATTAGAGCAGAAATAAATGAAATTGAGAAAAACAACAACAAAAAATAGAGAAAATCAACAAAACTAAAAGATGGTTCTTTGAGAAGACCAATAAAATTGACAAATCCTTAGCTAGACTAACAAAGGAAAAAGGAGAGAAGATGAAAATAAATAAAATTGGAAATGAAAGGAGGGAAGTTATGAGTGACCCCACAGAAATAAAAAGGATCATAAGAGGATATTATGGAAACTGTATACCAACAAATTAGACAACTTAGAAAAAATGGACAAATTCCCAGAAAAGTACAAACAATCTACATTGACTCAAAAGGAAGAACTCAATAAACCAATCACATTTAAAGAGATTGAAACAGTCATCCAAAATCTCCCAACAAAGAAAAGTCCAGGACCAGATGGCTTCACAGATGAATTCTACAAAGCATTTGAGAAGAATTAATACCAATCCTGTTTAAAGTCTTCCAAACAGATGAAGAGGAGGGAAAATTACCCAACACATTATATGAAGCCAACATCACCCTAATACCAAAGCTGTATAAAGATACTACAAGAAAAGAAAATTATAGACCCATCTCTCTAATGAACATATATGCAAAAATTTTCAACAAAATACTTGCAAATCAAATCCAACAGCAAATCAAAAGAATTATACAACATTACCAAGTGGGATTTATTCCTGGTATGAAAGGGTGATTCAACATAAGAAAATCAATTAATTTAATACACCACATTAATAAATTGAAGGGAAAAAAACACACAATCATCTCAATCTATGCAGAAAAGGCATTTGACAAAATCCAGCATCCTTTCTTGATGAAACAGTCCAAAAGATAGGAATAGAAAGAAAAGTCCTCAATATGATAAAAGGCATATATGAAAAACCCACAGCCAACATCATACTCAATGGGGAAAGGTTGAAAGATTTCCCTCTAAGATTGGGAACAAGGTAAGGATGCCTACTATCATCACTGTTATTCAATATTGTGCTAGAAGTTCTAGCTAGAGCAATTAGACTAGACAAAACAAACAAACAAACAAACAAAAAACAACAAAAAAAGACATCCAAATAGGAAAAGAGGAAGTAAAACTCTCACTATTTATGGATGACATGATCCTATATTTAGAAAATTCTGAAATGTCTATAACAAAGCTACTTGAGCTAATAAACTAGTTCACCCAAGTGGCAGGATACAAGATCAACATGCAAGAGTCAGTAACGTTTCTGTACAATAGTACTGAACAATCTGAGGAGGAAATCAAGGAAAACAATTCCATTTATAAAAGCAACAAAAAGACTCACATACCTAGGAATCAATTTAACAAAAGAGGTACAGGACCTATATGCAGAAAACTACAAAACAATGCTAAAAGAAACCAATGAAGACCTAAACAAATGGAAAGACATTCTGTGTTCACGAATTGGAAGACTAAATATCATGAAGATGTCAATCCTACCCAAAGTGATTTATCGATTCAATGCAATACCAATCAAAATTTCAACAGCCTACTTTACAGAAAGAGAAAAGGCAAATAACAAATTTATTTGGAAGGGAAAGTGCACCCAAAGAGCAATGTGGGATCAACTTTCATGGCCTGTCCTTGAAACATATTTCAAAATTACAGTGGTCAAAACAGCATGGTATTGGCATAAAGATAGAGACACTGATCAGTGGAATAGAATTGAGAGTCAAGAAATAAACCCTCACCTCAATCACCAACAGATTTTTGACAAACCAACCAAGTCCATGTTAAAACAGTCTCTTCAACAAAGGGTGCTGGGAGAACTGGATATACATAACTAAAAGAATGAAAGAGGACCCCTATCTCACCTCCCTATACAAGAATCCACTCAAAATGGATCAAAGACCTAAATATAAAAGCCAGGACCACAAAACTAGAAAGAAATGTAGGGAAACATCTTAAAGATATTGTGGTAGATGGTGGTTTCCTGGATTTTACACCCAGAGCATAAGTAACAAAAGAAAAAAAATAGATAAACAGGACCTCCTCAAAATTCAACACTTTTGCACCTCAAAGGACTTTGTCAAAAGTGTGAAAAGACAGCCGACTCAATGGGAGAAAATATTTGGAAATCATATATCCAATAAGGGTTTAATATCCATGTTATATACAGAGATGCTACAACTCAACAATAAAAAGACAAATGACCTGATTTAAAAATGGGCATAAGACTTGAATAGACATTTGCCCAAAGAAGAAATACAAATGGTGAAAAAAACACATGAAAAAATGTTCAATATCACTAGTGATTAGGGAAATGTAAATCAAAGATACAATGAGATATCATTTCACACCTATTAGAATGACCACTATTAAAAAGACAGAAAACTACAAGTGTTGGAGAGGATGCAGAGAGATAGGAATATTATTCACTGCTGGTGGGAATGTAGAATGGTACAGCCAATGTGGAAGACTGTTTGGCAGTTCCTAAGGAAGTTAAATAAATATTTGTGGTGTGACCTGGGAATTACCACTACTAGGTATATACCCAGAAGAAATGAGAGCAGTGACATGAACAGACACCTGTACACCAATGTTCATAGTGGTGTTATTTACAAATGCCAAGAGATGGAAACAACCAGGTGTCCATCAACCGAAGAAGGGATAAACTGATGTATACACATGATGGAATATTATGCAGCTGTAAGAAGAAATGAAGTCATGAAGCATATGACAACATGGATGAACCTGAAGGACATTATGTTGAGTGAAGCATCCAGATGCAAAAGGACAAATACCGTATGACTGTGGTATTATGAACTAAATACACTGTACAAACTTATGGAGTTAATAACTAGAATACAGGTCACCAGAAAGTAGAATGATGTTAGAGAATGGAAAGGTGAGGGTTAATCTGTGCAGAATTGGTAAAAAGGTTGTTCGTTAATCTTTGGAAATGAATGGAAAAGGTGAAAGCACATCATGGTGTTTGTAACTAGCAGTGCTACTATATGGGTTTAACAGTGGTTGAAAGTGAAAGTGTAAGGTCATGTATATTACTAGAAGGGAAGCTAAAAATGTTACATGGGACTGCATAGTATAGTTAAACCTCATGTGAAATATGAATATGGGTAATACTGTATATATAAAACTGTTTTTCTTGAAACTGAACAAATGTATGCTAATGTTACAAGTTGTTAATATCAGGCAATAAAAAACCCACATTATGCTGGTTTCACTTATGAAAGAAACCAGACACCAAATACTACGTATTATATGATTTCATTTATATAAATGTAAATATAAATTAATTTATAAAGATGGAATTAGATTAGTGATTATGTAAAGCTGGGGAAGGTTAGAGGGATTGAGACATGACTGCTAATAGGTGTGGAGTTTTTCTTTATGGAGTAATGAAATTGTTCTAAAATTTTTTGTGGTGATGAATGTTCAAGTGCGTGAATATACTAAAAGCAATTGATTGTACACTTTGGATGGGTTGTATAGTATGTGAATATATCTCAATAAAACTGCTAAAAAAAAAAAAAAGATATTCTAGTCCCCTCAGTAACTTTCACCATTCTAATGCTCCTGAACCATATCTTTTTTGTTTTGTTTTTCTTTTCTTTATGTTTGTGTGTGTGTTGTTTTGTTTTTTGGCTTATTTATCTATATCCAAGCATATCTTATCCTTTTCATTCCTAGCAAGTCACCTTACTTCTAAGTTCAAAGAGACTACTAAGAACTCCTACACTACTTATAGTCTACCTTTCTGGACCCATTTCCTCTTCCTCACCTTTTCAAGGTGGATCCATTAATCTGTGCTTGTATTTGATTATCTCTCACCTCTGCAAGCCTCTGTAAGATTCTTGTCTTATTATGTACTCCTTGTTTTCTTGTATCTTCAGTGTTCTCTATTGGTTTTCAATCCGATCAGGTCAACATAATCAAGTCTTTTCCATTTTAAAAGAATAAAACCCTCCCTTAACTTTAGAAGCATGTCTTCTTTTTGTTGCTACCCTATCTTTCCTCTCTTCATAGCCACGTTTCAAAAGAGAGTAGTTAATGTTCACTATCATTTTACAGTTACTTCCCATTCTCTTCTCAAAATAGTATTCACTTGTCTCAAAGTCATGACTAATTTTACTTTTGAGTCATTCTCTTGCCTGATTATTTCACAGGAGTTGGTGTGACTGACCACTCCTCTCTTCTGACTGTATTAGCTCTTCCTGAGAAACTGTATCCCATGCCCATGTCTTCAGCTAACCCTGATACTATGAATGGTAAATTAATATTTCCAACTCATTCTAACCTGTTCAAAATGCTCCCACAGTTTGTCATCACCTAAATTTAGATAAATTGCAATTCCACAGCATGGCATACAGTCCTGTCATGATCTATCTGGTGGTTCCTGCTTACTGGTTCAATCTCTCACTTTACACCCCAACAATGCTGAAATGGTACTTGTGTGAGCATATTATGTAGCCATACAATTCCATGCCCTTTGGTACA
>JAKSZT010054549.1:3620096-3668337 GCA_026826555.1 Tolypeutes matacus | reverse complement strand
ACAGACTTTGACCCACATGAATCAACATCTATGTGTGTGTGTGTGTGTGTGTATACACACACACACACACACATACAGTAATATGACCTCACTTTTTTCCTCTGCCAGGATAATAATTATCACATGGTATTGTAATTATTTCTTTGCCTATATGTTGCCCCAATAGAAAGTAATCAATCTGAGAAAAGGCTACTCTTTAACCATGAGGGCTCTGGAGCCAAAGTGCCTGGATTTGAAACCTGACTGTATGACCCTAAGAAATTTATCTAACCCTGCTCTGACTCATTTACCTCACCTTAAAGTAGAGATAACAGAATTTACCTCATGAGGCTATTTTAGGATTAAATGAATTTATATATATATATATAAACACTTAAAAGAGTGCTTGGTACATAGTAAGCACACCATATGTTTGAGTTATTATTGGTAATCTTTGTTCCTTTTTAAAGGTTACACAATTCATGAACACATATTATTTTTGATTAAACAAATAAGCAATACATAATATAGAGTAAAAAGTTAAAGTCCTTTTTTGCCTGTCTTCATAGCTCATACTCCTCCATCCACCCAACCCCAAAAATAACCACTAGTGACTTTTTGGTATATGTTCTATGCTTTTTCATTTCTGTACTCTGGGTGCCTAGCAATCAGTTGACATATAATAGGTGCTCAATACTGCTGAACACTTAGAAAAACTGGCCTTTATATGTTTGCTATTTTAAATAACATTCACAAAGATTAATACATCTTAACTTCACATCTCTGTTAAGTAAGCAAGGAAGGTATTAGCCTACTACAGGTGAGGCAACTCAGATACACAGATTTTCCAAGGCTACACAGCCAGTAAGTAACAGAATCAGGCCTAGAACCCAAGTTTAAAACATTGGCAAAAACTGAATTCAGGTGTAACTCTAGGATCATTATCCCACTTTAAAACTTCTGTAAAGGCAATTATAAGACCTACATATATTTCTTTCTCCTACATATGTGCTCTTAACATGTAAATGAATATATACTTTTTCTTTTAGAGATTAATAGCCATAAATTATTTTCTCATTCTTCCAATCTCATAACTCTTTTGGATGTACCCAGTTATAAGGCATTTTATGTATCTCTAGGCAAGTTCTAGAGGGTCAACATAATATATAGCACTATATATAGTACCATATATATATATATATATATATATATATATGTATATGTATACATTCCTGTTTAGTTTTTATAGCACCTTTCCTTATCTTACTGGAAACTTTCTGAGACGTGATGAACATATATGGATTAAGTGAGAGGAAGAGACGGGGAAAAAAAGAGGAACAAAAATTCAATATCCTTCTGTGTGCTTCTGTTTTTCAATCTAAATAATTCTAACCTGCAAGCTTTGATTTAAAAATGGATATCAAAGAACATTTATAATTTTTAGCAAGTAAAACACTACAATTATACCCTAAATGCTAGGCAAGTTGTGAAAAATTTTAAAAATGAATATTAAGAAAAGTTATATAAACGTTCTTACCTGCTTGAAATTTGTAATCGCTTTAATGATAGGAGATGCTGTTATCAGGAGAATATCTTCTGATGGAAACTGAATGGCCAACTTATTTAAAAAAGAGAGAAAATATATGATAAATGAGTTTAGGTATTGATATATATGGCATGGGGGGTTGGAGTGGGATAATGCAATTTTTTTAAACAAATCAATTTTATTGATACATATTAATCAAGCATAAATCCATCCAAAGTGTACAATCAATGGTATTTGGTACAATCACATAGTTATGCATTCATCACTCCAATCATTCAGATAATGTAATTTTAATAATGTTTTAAATCTAGGAAAATAAAAGTTCACTGGTTCCTCATTTACAGGTTTTCATTATCCTGGGTCTTGTTCAATGAGTAATATTAAACATGGGTATTGATAAAACGAATAATACGTTTACATTAAAAAATTTTAAAAAGCCACCAAAACTTCCTGAACAAGAAAAGTAATATAAAGAGGTATCATTTATTTATTTAAACTTATTTTATATATCAATTTAAAGTTACATGCAGAGAATTAGAATGAACCACTTTCCTAATTAACAGTTAAAGCCACTCCTCCTGAGGTTCCAGTTTACCAAGATGTTGGCATAAGACACTCCAGGGTGCCATTCCCCCTCAGAATCTTTGAGTAAATAACAAAAACTGGCAGAGCCATCTTCCTCAAAACTCCAGAAAACAGTGAAAGGGTTGCAGGAACTAGGCGAGTGCCAAATCAAGGATATGCCCCTTTAAAAACAGTAGGAGAATACTGCCAAATACAATTAATAGGAAAATGAAATAATAATGATAGGTTTAAACATAAGAAATAAGATACATAATAATTTAGAAAAACTAAAGCTAAATTAAAATAAAAAATTAGGATATTAAAAAATAATGAAAAATATTAAAAAAATTGTTATTGATGTTTTGCCTTTCATCACTGTAATATCTGCTGTCCTGTATGTACAGTGACATTTTCTTCCATTTCTTCCCCAGTGTCTTACTTTTTTTTGTTTTGTATTCAAAGAAGTTTTAGGTCACAGTTAAGTCACATACAGAATATAGGGGACTCCCATATACCCAATCCTCCCCCTTTTCCCCCTTCCCATATTAATAACCTTTTTATGTGTGGATGGTACATTTGTTACAACTGATGTACAAAAATTGAAACATAGCTACTAACCATGGTCAGTGGTTTACATTATGGTTTACATTTTAGACCATACACTTTTATAAATTTTTTGCTGAAATTTAACATGGCCTGTATCCAACATTGCAAGATCATGCAGAATACTTCCATTGCCCCCTAAAAACTCCCTCTTCCATCTATTCTATTCCTCCCTCCCCCTCCCCTCGGAGCCCATGGTGACCACCAGGCTCCACTCTTTGAAGGACAAGATTCATAGTTACTTGCAACAACACTGAGGGCTTGACACACTGGTCTGTCCTCCCCTGTTAGAAACTGCCCTGCTCTCGAGAGACACCCACCCCTCTCTTTGAGAACATATAGGGCCTCCCCAGGAAGGTAGTCCAACTCCCTCCTGCTCACTGTGGGGGTGTCCACCCACTGATACAACACACTATGACAAAATGACCATTCGCTAGAAGACTGCCCCAGGTGCTCCCTCTCCTGAATGCCCCCCCATCCAACACCCTAAACCAGTAATCCTCCTTGTCATATTGCCAAAAGAGCTTTCCCAACATTGTAGTTTCAACCATATACCCACCAATCCCATGTTCACCTGCTCCCTCCCCCAACCCTACTCCCAATTCCATGCATCACCCAACCCATCCTCCACCGCCCCCCCCGCCCGTCAAACTTGCACGGCCCAACCCATTAGTATCCCTACACCCCTGTCATATCTCTTCACTGCACAACTACTCACTTCCACCTTATTGTAGATTTTGCCCATATGGGTGTTGGCTCACAAACTTCTCCCTTTCTATTTCTTGTAAACCTAGGATCATTGGTGTGGGGTGTAAGTGATGGGGGATACATGGGAGGAAGTTCACCTGGGCATACATATAAGGTATATAAATGTGTTCAAATGCTCATGGGGCATTGTCACAGTGGGTAGAGATTCACACAATAACCGAAAGAATATTCAATTCCCAATCTGGTGAGCTCTGCCATATTCTCTAATGGAAAAGCAACAATCCCCTGAGTACAGGGGCAATGACTAGTGAAGAAGGATGGTCCACTGATGGGCCCGATATTGACGACTATGCTTATGAGCTTTTGCTCTTGAAATTGCAACTTAGCCTAGTGTTGTAGGGTGACTAAGCATTACCTACTGAAAGCCTCCATGATTCTTAAATGTGGCCTCTCTTTAAGCCAAACTCAGCATATAAATGCATTACCTTCCCCCCAGCGTGGGACACGACTCCCAGGGATGAACCTCCCTGGCACTGAGGGATTACTACCAAGCACCAACTAGCAATACAACTAGAAAAAGACCTTGAATAAAAGGGGGAAAAGGTAAAGACAAATGAGTTTATATGGCTAAGAGACTTCAAAGTGAGTCGGGAGGTCATCCCAGAGGTAATGCTTATGCACGTCTCAGCAGGATCACATAGACTGCCAAAGTAGATTCTGCCCCAAATAATGGGGCTCCTGAGGGCTCTGGAGAGACCTAGGTCCTATGGTCATGGCAGATAGCGCCAGAGTTTGGTGCCTTGCCAGTGGGCCCTACTTTGGAGATTGTTTTCCAAGTGTGACAGAGTTGGAATCAGTTGGGACGTCTCTACATATGCCTCTTCTGTCCCTTCTATTTGAATCTACAGTTGGTACTAGAGTTGGTAGGTATACGCCCAAGAGACTTGAATTTTGGGGCTGTCCATGTGCCAGCTGGGCCCTGAGCCTCAGGAGAATTGCAACACTTACTCTCCAGTCCATTGGACTCACCCAAGACAACTGACAAGGAGGTGAGGATGGACAACCACCATACCAAGGAAATGAGAGAGTCTACAACTCCAAGCAAGACAGTCTCATCCTTCTGCTGTATGGGATTGAAGGCCCCTCTCGATTAGAGGCGGAATGGGCAGCAGCATCCCAGAATCCTCAGGATTGGGGAATAAAATATGGACTAGAGTGGACTTACTGGTATTCTAGTATAGACTTATTGTGATTCTAGCAATGGAAGAAATTATGCCATTGATGTGGAGACAGTGGCCACTGGAGGTGCTGAAGGCAGGAAGAGGGGAAAAAAAGTGTAATATGGGGGCATTCTGGGACTTGGAATTGTCCTGAATGACATTGCAATGACAGATACATGCCATTATATATCCTGTCATAACCTACAGAATTGAGTGGGAGAGAATGTAAACTACAACGTAAACTATAATCCATCATTAGTGGTAATGCTCCAAAATGTGTCCATCAATTGCAATGAATGTACCACGCTAACGAAAGAGGTTGTTTTTTTTTATTTAGATTTTATTTATTTATTCATTTATCCCCCCCCTTGTTGCTTGTGCTCGCTGGGTCAGCTAACCACGCCACGCGGGCGGGCCTGCCCTCACCAGGAGGCCCCGGGAACCGAACCCGGGGCCTCCCATATGGCAAACGGGAGCCCTACTGATTGAGCCACAGCCGCTTCCCGAAAGAGGTTGTTAATGTGGGGAAAAGTTGGAGGTCTGAGGTGTGGGGCATATGGGAATCCCTTATATTTTTTTATTTAACATTTTATGTAATCTAAAAATCTTTTAGAAAAAATAAAATATTAAAAACAAAAAACAAAAAACAGTAGGAGAAGCTCTGGGTGCCCTTGCTGGCTCCTTCCCCACATTCACCCTGGTCTGGTGTGGAGCCAGCCTGCACTCCCAATGCGGGTCCCTGGCCCTGTCAGAGAAAAGTAAATCCTATGTAAAGAGTGAGTACTCGTATGTAGATGCCAATCTATCAGGCAGCAGCTGAGAGAATGAACCAGGACTCTCCTCTCTGGAGCAGCCTTCCCTCACCTTCCCCCAGAACTTGCCACCAGACAGAAACAACTTGTGTAAGAAACAATTAATTCCAAACAGCCAGGAGCAAATAGTTACCTGCTTTAAGATACACAATTTTGCAGCTGGGAGGAGGGGATGTCTATTTCATAGGGAGTAGAAGGAACATTCAATATTTCTGTAAAAGGGGGAATGCCCAAGACCATGAGCCAGGAAGGAACACAAGCTCAGGACAGGATACAGGTTCGGAAAAGTACACTGCACTTCACTTTCACCTGAGTCTAATCTTTATGGGAGGGCTAAACTGTGAAGGAGAGCACTACCCAACCCAAGGTAAGAATGCAAAGACTGTAAAATGTGTTTTTTTGCTCTGTTTTTGTTAGATCCTGGCATTCAAGGAAATCTCTGTCATATCACAAGCTGGATACAAACATAAAGAACCAACAGCTGGGGTACTAAATACCAAAGTTAACACGTTAACATATTAAGGTATACAATGTGTAACAAAAGATTACAAGACAAAGAAACAGGAAATGATGGCCCAACCCAAGGAACAAGACACAAATCCAGAAAAAATGAAGAAGACCAGACTTTGGACATACTAATCAATGACTTTTCAAAAATGATCCTCAATATGCTCAAGAAGGTAAAGGAACACAGAGAAAGAACAGAAGAATGTCAGGAAAGCAATGAAGGAGCAATATAAGATTCTCAATAAAGAGACAGAAATTTAAAAAGGAACCAAACAGAAATACTGGAATTGAAGACCACAATAACCGAAATGAAAATATTGTACAGGGTTTCAACAGCAGATTGTAGCTGGCAGAATAAATAATAACTGAACTAAAAGACAAAACAATTGAAATGCTTCAAGCTGAGGAGGAGTAAAAAAAAAACAATGGAAAAAAAAAGTGAACAAAGCCTAAGAGACTGCTGGGATACTGTTAAGTATGCCAAATATGCATTATGGGAATCTTAGAGAAGAGAGAAAGGGGCAAAATGCATATTCAAAGAAATAATTGCAGGAAACTCCCCAAATTTAACAAAAGGCATGAATATACACATTTAAGACTCCTAATGAACCGAAAACAAGATAAACTAGAAGAAAACCATGCGGACACATAGTAGTCAAACTGTCCACAGCCAAGGACAAGGAGAGAGTTCTGAAAGCCACAAGAGAAAAGCAATGTGTTATGTATTAGGAGTCCCAATAAGATTAAAAACAATTTTACATCAGAAACCATGGAGGCAAGAAGGCAATGGTACGAAATATTTCAAGTGCTGAAAGAAAACAATAGCCAACCAAATTTTATATCCAGTGAGATGGTCTTTAAAAAATGAGGAAGAGATTAAAACATTTGCAGAAAAACAAAAGCTAAGGGAGTTTATCACCACTACCTGCCATGCAAGCAATGTTAAAAAGAGAGTTCTCCAGACTGAAAGGATAGGAAACAAGACAGAGTAGGACCATGAAGAAATAAAGAAGGAAACCATATGGGTAATTATAAATGCCAGCACTACTATAATGTACTTTTTAGTATGTAGCTCTACTTTTTTAACCCTTTCACGTTCTAAAATGCAAATGATATGATTTATCTCAATGATAAATCTATGATTTTGGATATACACTGTATAAAAATATAATTTGTAACAAGTACAACAAAAAAGGTGGGGGACAGAGAAGTATAGTAACAGTATTTGTGTATGCCATTGTAATTAAGTTAGTATCAAATCAAAAGTGATTGTTATAGATTTAGGATGTTAAATTTAAGCTCCATGGTAACTACAAAGAAAATATATGAAAACTACATACAGAAGAAAATGAGAAGGGACTCAAAATGGTACACTATGAGGAAAGGAAAAAAAAAAAAAAAAAAAAAAAGGAAAGTAGGCACCAATGTAAGAATTTAGGGTCAAAAAGGGTAAGACTTACAAAGACTGAATAGCAATGTGGCAGAGGAAAGTCGTGTATTAAGAGTAAATGGATTAAACTCTCTACTCAAAAGGCAGATATTAGAAGACTGGATAAAAAGCATGACCCAAATATATGTTCTTTACCAGAGACCAATCTTAAATTCAAAGACACAAGTAGGTTGAACAGGAATGAATAGGAAAAAAATATATATACCATGTAAATAGTAACCAAAAGAGAGCTGACATCAGATAAAATAGACTTTAAGTTAAAAACTTATGAAGGATAAAGAAGGTCACCATATACTGATAAAGGGGTCAATTCAATAAGACATAACAATTATTAATATACATGCACCTAACAAAAGAGCCTCAATATATATGAAGCATATATTGCAGATCTCAAGGGAGAAATAGATGGTTCTACATTAAGAGTTAGAGAATTCAATACACTGCTTTCAATAATGGATAGAACATTTAAACAGAAGATCAATCAGGAATTAAAGACTTGAATAATACTATAAACCAACTAGACTTAAAAGACATATATATAACACTTCATCCAACAGCAGCAGAATACACATTCATAGATGGGTCATTCTCAAGGACAGACCATGTTAGGTTATGTATTCATCAGGTTTTTCCAGGATAACAGAAATGAGAGAAGATGTATGTAAATATTATGAGATCTTTATAAGAATTGTCTCATGTGACTGTGAGGATAGCAAGTGCAAATTGTGTAGCGCAGGCCATTAGGAACTCCAATGAAGGTTTTTGTTGAATTCCCCAGGAGAAGCTGGCTGAAGTAGAGATAGAAATTTTCTTTTCTGACTGCTGAAATCATCACTTCTCCTTTTAAAGCCTTCAATTGGTTGGATGAGACACCTTTCATTGTTGAAAGCAATCTCTTCAGTTGATTGATGTATTAGCCAGAGATGTAATCAACTTACTGATGATTTAAATTTATGAAATGTCCTCATGATAAAAGTTAGGCCATGGTTTGCTTGACCAAACAAGTTGGCACCATAACCTGGGAATGCTGATACATGGACTTAGCCATTACAGTCAACCCCTTGTCAACCTGGCAGTCATACACATCTCTTTAAACCATACTTAATCTCTAAATAAAAACAATAACAATACATCTGCCTAACAATATCCAACTGTCCTGTGTATGACCGGAAATGCACTAACTTTCCCCAGAATAGGGTGCAAGTCCTTGGATAATATTCACTCTTAAATTTGATATATTATAACTTGAGTACTATGATGTGAAGCTAATACAATTTGTCATAGAAGATAGAGAAGAAAATAAACATATTTACTTTATGTATATATACACAACCATACTCAAAACAAGGAAGAACTATTTATACTATTATAGTCCTTGTAACTGTAAGTGGTCACGTGGTTGTAGCTCATATTTATAATGCCTTATTCCACTGCCCATTCCATATTACCTTTATCCTCAGCCAGCACCTCAGCTGGTTGTGTTTCTTTGCTTGGTGGGGCAACCCATATCTTCATTCCTGAAGTTTCTGGGCCATTGGTAGTCTTGCCTGGATTGGGCTGTTGCAGTTTTACACTGACTTTAATCACAGGGCATGGTAGAACTAAGAGATGCCCTAGGGAAGCTCCTGTATTCCAGGAAAACTCTTTACTTCCATTGTGTAGTTGCAGGCCTATTTCTCCTTGATAATCAGGATAAATCACCCCAGCCAGTATAGTAATTCCCTTCTTTGCCTGTTGATTCAGGGGCATGAGGAGGCCAAAGTGGCCAGCTGGCAGTCTTAACTTCCAGTTCAATGGAATCATTGTTGTGACTCCTGGTAGATGCATTCCTCTTCTTGAAACTAACCTGCAGACCAGCAGAACTTAAGGCTGCAGGGACAGGAAGCAAACATTTTTCTTTTGGATCACTAGGGTTAAGAGTGAGCGGCACCACTCCCATTTCCACACCTTGATTCCTGGACTCATGAATCCTGGCTACAGGAGAAACAGCACCATAGAATGGACACTGATTTAGAGCATATAAAGCCTCTTGGAGAACAATGCCCTAGCCCTGCAAGGTATTCCCACCTAGCAGGCACCATAACTGAGTCTTCAAAAGGCCATTCCACTGTTCTATCAATCCAGCTGCTTTAGGATGATGGGGAACATGGTAAGATCAGTGAATCCCACAAGCATGTGCCCATTCCTGCACTTAATTTGCTGTGGAGTGGGTTCTTTGATCAGAAGCAATGATGTGTGGAATACCATGAGGTTGGATAAGACATCCTCTAAGTCCACAGATGGTATTTTTGCCAGAAGCACTGTGTGCAGGGAAGGCAAACCCATGTTTGGAGTTTTTGTCTATTCCAGTTAGAATAAATTCCATGATGGAAGCGGTCCAATGTAATCAACCTGATCACCTCAGGGAATGATGCCCTATCAGGGACTGAGTGTTGGTCTGTGCTTCTGGCAGATTGTGCACTCAGCAGTGGCTATAGCCTGGTCATCTTGATGAGTGGAAGTCCATGTTGCCGAGCCCATGCATAAACTCCATCGCTACCACCATAGCCACTTTATTCATGAGCCTATTGGACAATGACAGGAGTGGCTGGGGAAAGAAGTCAACTGGTATCCACAGAACGGGTCATCTTATCCACTTGATTATTAAAAATCTTCCTCTAGTAATGTCATCCTCTGGTGAGCATTCATGTGGGACACAAATATCTTCACGGTTTTTGCCCACTCAGGTCTATCCACACACCTCTTCCCAGACCTCTCTGTTGCCAATTTTCCTATCATATTCCTTCCAAGTCCCTGACCATCCAACCAAACCACCGGTAACAACCCATAAATCAATATATAAATGTACCTCTGGCCATTTCTCCTTCCAAGCCAAAGAACAACCAGGAGCACTGCTTGAAGTTCTGCCCCTTGGGAGGATTTCCCCTCACTACAGTCCTTCAGTGAAGTCCCCCAAAGGGGGCTTTAGTGCTGCTGCTTTCCACTTCTGGGTAGTACCTTTATATTGTGCAGAACCATCTGTAAACCAGGCCTGAGTTTTCCCTTAAGTCAACTGATTGTAAGGAACTCCCTGAGAGGCCATAACTGTGGGCTGGAAAAGAGAAGATAATGTGGCAGGTTTGGGGGCTATGGACATTTGGGCCACTTCCTCATGTAACTTATTTGTGCTTTTAGGACCTGCTCAAGCCCTATCTCATATATACCACTTCCACTTTATGATGGAATGCTATGGTGCATGCCCAACTTTATGGTTTGGCCAAAACACCTCTCAATCAATTGGAAAATATTGAAATCATACAATGTATCTTCTTTGACCTCAATAGAGTGAAACTAGAAATCAATAAAAGAGGGTGTATTAGGTAGCCAAAGGGGTGCTGATGCAAAGTACCAGAAATCTGTTGGTTTTTATAAAGGGTATTTATTTGGGATAAAAGCTTACTGTTACAAGGCCCTAAAGAGTACAACTCAAGGCTGTTTTCTCACCAAAGTCTGTTGCCACGTGTTGAAGCAAGATGGCGTGCATCTCTGCCTGGTTTCTCGTTTCTTCCTCTTAAGGCTCTGTGGGCCCGCTTCTTCCTATTTCAACTGTAGGATGGCATAGGGCTCAGCTGCTCTATTCTCTTCAGCTGCAAACTATCAGGCAAATGGCTAATCTCTCTTCCCTGGGGCCAGGATCAAAGTTTTCTCCTCTTCTGTGTTTATGGAGCTCTCTCTCTTCCTCTCTGTCTTCTTGAGTGAGTGCTTTTTATATAGGTCCACCAAGGGGTCAGTGACTTGACCCTGAGTCACGCCCTACTGACATGGTTGAATCAAAAGCCCTAAATTGATTTAATCAAGAAACTTAAAACTTTTGAATTCAATACAATCAAAGGGTATCACACCCAGAGGAACAGACCGGTTTACAAACATAATCCTTCTCTTTTTGGGGGTTCATAAATAATCTCAAACTACCACAGAGGGGGAACTAGAATATCACAAATATGTGAAAATTAAACAACTCTTAATCAGTGGGTCAAAGAAGAAATCACAAGGGACATTAGGAAATATCTTGAGAATTTAAACAAAAACACAACATACCAAAACTTATGTGAGATGCATGAAGGCAGTTTACCTTACAAAAGAATAAAGATCTCAAGTCAGAGGCCTAACCTCACAACTGCAGGATTTAGAAAAAGAAGAGCAACTAAATCCAAAGCGAGCAGAAGGAAGGAACTAACAAAGATTAGAGAGAAGATAAATGAAATAGAGAATTAAAAAAGAAAAAAATGGAGAGAATTAACAAAACCAAAGTTGTTTCTTGAAAAGATCAATAAAATTGACAAACTTTTAGCTAAACTGATGAAGAAAAAAAAGAGAGAGGACACAGATAACTAAAATAAAAAATGAAAGGGGGGATATTATCATCAACCCCACAGAAATAAAAAGGATTATAAGACTCTATAAACAACTGTACCCAACCAACAAAATAACCTAAACGAAATGGACAAATTCCTAGAAACATACAAACTACCTAAACTACCTCAAATAGAAATAGAAGATCGCAACAAACCAATAGCAAAGTAGAATTTGAGTCAGTTATCAAAAACCTCCTAAAAAAGAAAATTCCAGGACCAGGTGGCTTCACGGATGAATTTCACCAAACATTCCAAGAAAAATTAATACCAATCCTGCTCACTCTTCCAAAAAACTGATAAAGCAGGAACACTTCCTAACTCATTCTAGAAGTCCAAATCTAGATAGAGATATTACAAGAAAAGACTTAGTGCCTGGATCATAGGTTTTTACTTTGTATATAAATGGAAATTACACATCC
The DNA here is from genome assembly GCA_026826555.1 of Tolypeutes matacus. Taxonomy (NCBI): domain Eukaryota; kingdom Metazoa; phylum Chordata; class Mammalia; order Cingulata; family Chlamyphoridae; genus Tolypeutes; species Tolypeutes matacus. The sequence continues at coordinate 3,656,135 of JAKSZT010054549.1, read as the reverse complement.
AAATATTAAAAGTTTAAAAAATGACGCTGAAATTGCTTGCCCCATTCCTTATGACTGCAGTGATTGCTTATGTTTACTTTATATCAAATAATTTAGTCCTCTTTAATATATAATATATACACATCTACAAATGTATCTAGATGTATATGTATGACTAATCTGATTACTCATTATAATCAGAGAAACATTCCCTTCCTGTTGTTTTGCAAAATATTAGCAGAGATGAAATCCCTACTATCTTGGAAATTCCAAGTATAGGCCACTCACCTAAATGCTTCTTTACCAAGTACTTACGATGCACTAAGTACTTGGCAGCTATCTTGGAAGCTGAATTCAACCAGCTAAGTCAATTAAGAAAGGTGGTTGAATTTTCTGTCCAAATTCTTACCAATTTTAAGTACTCCTCACTGCTCTGGTATTACTAGGACCACAGCCAGGTTCAGTCAGCACTGGTTTCACCACCAATTTGCTCCCCATCCTTCCTCCTTGCGATTCAGGTGAAGTCTGCGAGGTACTAAGGGAGCGCAACGCAATTTCTACTATCTTGGGAGCAAGGAGTGCGGAAACGCGACGCGACGAAAGAGGGAATCGCAGGGTAGACCAGGGGAGCCGGCGCGAGGACTGCCTCCAGCACCATGGCCTTCGGGTGGGGAAGTAGGGAACGGCGCCTGCGCGCCTCCATACCTGCTCTGCACAGGTGACGCCCGCGATGCCGCCGCCGACCACCACGAACTTCCCTGCGGTCGGGCGAGGGCGCGCTACCGCCATACTCTCGGACTTCTACGGGCTGACGGGATACAGCGGAAGGCACAGGAGTTCGCATTTCCGGAGAGGAAGCCTCTGCAGCAGGTCACTTCCGGTCTCTGAGCCAGAGACCTCAACTACGGGAGCCCAAGCGCTCAGACCCGCTTAGTCTACCGCCGAGCCGCGTTTCTGGCGCGGGAGTTGCGTGTGTGCCTTGTAATCACTGCGCCCAAATGCAGTTTTCACAAGTAAATTTGAAGACGAGAAGACACTACAAAATTAAGAACGTGGGTTATCAAAAAAGGTTTGGCAAATTGCCTGTCTAATGCTGTCTCAGGGCAGAACATTTACAAAATAAATAGAATGCTCAGAAATTCTCACTCCACGTTCCTGCGATAAATTAGACATAGGCTCAGACCTTAAACTCTTTGTGGTAGAAGGAGGCTTAGGAATTGTCATCCTAGTCCACCCCTCTTATATTGCAGAAAAGGAAATTGAAGCATCTGAAAACCACTTTTTTTTTTGCTACCCTTCACATAACAATCCAAAACTTTCAGTTTGTGGAAGGACAAATGTTCTTCATGATGTATTATTAATCAAGGCAAACCAAACTACAGAGTTGTTCTCTAAGAAGTTTTCATCTCCATTTACAAGGTCGATTCTGGCTAAAATTTATGGTAATAAATAGAATTGTTTGCCATTTTGTCAAAACAAACCAACGTTTCTTAACAAGTTACCAATAAATAGCAGCATTTTCAAGGGCTGAATGAAATATTCCCAATCTTAATTTTGCTGTTAATATCTCTTTTGTGGTGTTCATTTGTTTTGAAAAATGGCTAAATCATTGTTTATTGTTTTTGCTATATTTTCTACATTTACTATTTACAGTATATCACTATTTACTATTATCTTTGCTGTCTCATATAAAACTTTCTGAGGTAGTTGGGTTCTGATATTACAAAGATGCTACTTCTCTAAATGGCTCATTCTAAAACTGGTAATCTCCAATGTCCTTTTGATTCTTTAATTTCTGTGAAAAACCATTCAAAATAAACAGGAAAATATCACATTCTAATTACAGATGTTTACTGATATTCATAGTAGTTATGCTTCAATTAGTTTAAATGGTAAGCAGTTCAATATGTGACTAATTCTTATTACTAGTTTAGATAACCAAAAAAAGCATTTCTAAGAGAGAATTGTACTTTACACCTATTTAGATCTAGTCTTGCTTACTTCAGCTTCTTATTGTCACATGCCCTTACTCTGCTCCTCCCACATTGAATCACACTTGCAGCTCCCGTTTTCTCTCTTCTGGGCATTTACACGTATCTTTCCTATAATGTTCTTCCCTAGTTACTTTTCCCTATCTGATTCCTCTTTGACCTTTAGTTTCAACCAGACTTCATTTCCCCTGGGAAGTTTTATCCAATGCCCTGTAGACTGAGTTAGGCGTCTTCTTTTTGTTTTTCAATAGTACCTCGTCACCACTGAAGTTAGTTTTATCTCACATTATTGTAATCACCCAACCCTTCCATGCCAGCACTGTGGTAGACCGAATTATGTACATCAGAAAAACATGTTCTTATTGCATTCCTGTGCGTGTGAACCCATTATAGACAGGGCCTTTTGAAGATGTTCTTTTTAGTTAAGGTGTGGCCAACTGAATCAGCATGGGTCTTAATCCTATTACTAGAGATTTTATAGAGAAAGCCATAGAGCAGGGGTTAATTTTTTTTTTTTACCAGGAGGTCCCGGGGATCGAACCCAGGTCCCTCCATATGAGAGATGGACGCCCAACCAGTTGAGCCACATCCGACCCCTAGAGCAGGGGTTCTTAACGTTTTTTGTTCCACGGATGCCTTTGCCAGTCAGGTGAAATGAATACTACTGTAATTTATTTATTTCATGCATTCATAAGTGAAGGGAATGCTAGATTTCAGTTAGAGGTCAGAGAAAATAAAGATAATACGTTGATTTTTTTTCAATTCAAGCTCACCAACCCCTTGAAATCTTTCCATAGACCCATTGGGGCTCCGTGGACCCCTGGTTAAGAACCCCTGCCATAGAGAGAAAACAGAAGCTGGAATTAGAACCCAGAGAGAAAGGGGAGGACGTTACGATGTGCATTGCCATGTGACAGAAAAGCCAAGGACTCGAGGGTTGCTGACAGCCAGCCCAAGAACATGTCTTCAGATAGAAAGCATTGCCTTGCTATCGCACCAGTGTTGGAGCTCTCCTAGCTTCAAAATGGTAAGCCAATAAATTCCTGTTGTTTGAGCCAACCTATTATATGGTACTTGCTTTAGCAGCTGGGAAACTAAAACAACCACCATAAAGTCATTAATCTCAGGGATTATTACTTGTCCCCTTTTTACCTCAATGTTCAGTTGGTAATACATGTTCACAAAAATGTGCGATTGAGTTAGATAGTGGATGGATCACGACTTGTATTCCCTCTAACGACATTTAAATTCACTGACCTTACTCCAAAGGGTAGGACTCTAAGCCACAATCCTATAGGCACAGACAAAAGAGAATAGACACTCACATGAAGTTACTCATCCAGAAGTCCTTGGTTCCTAGAACCGTTTCTTTCCACAAAATAGCAGATAGCACCAAAAGGTTTGAAGCACCAGTCTGGAGCAGCGAGGACTTGAATTGTCAAGACTGTAGACAAACTGGTCCAGGTGGTGCCAGTCAGGGTTGGTGAGAAGTGTCCATGCTCCCTGCCAGGCCGAAAAACCTTGAGCAGGTGGTTCTGAGACCTTATGAAATACAAATGAAGTTCCAACATACAACTTTGTTGTTTTCACGTTCATCTTTTTAGTTAACACAAATGGAAATGTTAACCAACATTCATGTTAAAACTGTACTCATTTGTCAATTGCTATCATAGTTTGGCTAGGATACAAGAGTTCAGCAAAAATCAACAAAAGCATTCTGTGAGAATCAGTTGGCTGTATAGGATTTATAATAAAGAATATTTTATATTATTCGTAAAATGTGATATATAAATTTATAATAAACAAGTACACATATATTCATGCATTATTTTCAGAGAGTTGGTTGTTAAACATTTTTCAGCACACCACTGGTTATATTCTAGCATTGGTGCCTTCTTGGTTTGGCAAAATCTAAATGCTGATTCTTTCTCTTGTGGGTATTTAATGGGCACATTTGAGACCCCGCATCATGGGGGACCTGAACCCCTGATAGGGATCTCTCACCTGTAGTTCTGGGTCATTTCCTCCTCCACGTTCAGTCCTTAAGATGACCCAGCGTCCACAATGGAGCTCCTGGGAAACTAACTCATTCTTTGCCACCACCAAATCTTGAACGTGCACGCCAAACCAACATGGCATTCTCCTCACTCTCCCGTCAGACCATCTAGCTAGCCATACCTCCTTGCTTTCAGCTGAAGTGGTTACCAGGCCTATACATGGCTCTCCAAATGGTGCTCTTAAAGCCCTCCTCACTTGTGCTAGGGGTAGGGTGGTGGCATAACATTTTCTACAAAGGAAAACCAGACAGAATGGTGTAAATTTAAGTTTTCTCAGAGACACAAAGCTTGATATCCTTGAGCGGGTGGCTGAGAAAGGAACCGTGAAGGCCTTGCGCCTGCACAACAGTATCTAAACTGTTGTTTATTAGCTGCTGAAACCAAGGACAAGTTGAACATGCTTGAGACAATGTTGGATTGAGAAATTGCATGTACTCTCCTCACAAGACCCCTGGCACCACTTGCTTTTCTTTTCCCCTAGCCCTCTCCCTTGCCCATAAAAATCCTAACTCCCATTCTCACTTTGAACTGGTGAGGAAGATTCTCCCAGTTCCTTGCTTGTGCACTCACAGTAAATCACCTTGCCACTGAGAGAAATGTTTCTCCTTTGCAGTGCCGGATCGGGTGGGCCCTTCTGTTGGAAATAGCCCTACTTATGGTTATATTTGGCAAGTCAGCCAGGAGCCCTGGAACAGCCCCCATCTGTGTATTGTTGGCTTCGGGGCTTCCCTGGATCTCTCAGCTCCGTGCCCAGCAGCTGCCCTGGGATTTCTTTGTAGGATGAAGCTGGAGTTCTGAGTGAGGTTTCTGCCGTGGACGGACACTGGGCGCATTGTGTGAAGGTGATGCTGAAGTGTAGTTTTCCCCTGTGCTAGGTAAGCATGTGAAATTCTATTTCATGATTTCTGGTCTGTGCTTACTTTAACTTTGTCAGCCCACTCTTGCCAAGGAGACTGTTTGATTGGTTTTGTCTGTCTGCTCATGCCGAGGGGACTATTGAATTTTAAGTTGATCTGAGCTCATGAATGCAGACCTGCTGGGTTTGAGTCCCATTATCCATGATCTCAGATTTGGGATTCACCTGTTGATTTTGAAATTATTTTTGCTTTGAAGTTGGGGAACCTGTTGATTTGGAGGAGTTCCTGTCCTTGGTGTTCTGTCTTGGTGACTTCTGTGGGTGTTGTTTAGCCATGGGAAACTCTCAGGCTGTGCCGGCTGTGTCTCCTTTAGGCTGTGTTTTGGACAATGGGTCAAAAATTGGACCCTCTAAAGAAAAAGAAATTGATTTTCTATTGTAATACTGCCTTGCCACAATATAAACTGGATGGCAGTGAAGAGTGGCCTAAGAATGGACTGTAAACTTTAATACTATTTTGCAGTTAGATTTATTTTGTAAGAAAAATCACAAGTGGGATGAGGTACCTTATGTTCAGATTTTCTTAGAATTGTGTAATGACCAGGAAGTTGTGGAAAAATGTAGATAACTAGTTTTAAAGAGTCCCCCCCCCCCAAAAAAAAAAAAGTGCCTTGAGAGCCTCTAGCAGCTGAAAGGTGGAAGCCCTTAAACAATATTCTGTTCCCTCCTCTGCCACCCGCTCCAGGTTCCGTGGTGGCTCTTGATGGCCCTCCGGCACCTCCTCATGATCCCGGAGAGGATGCAGCTGGAGGAATGGCTTCTCCACCCCACACCCATGGTGGTATACAGTTTGGTCAGGGAGCAGCCGCTTCTGAGGTGGGACAATTCCCAGTGTGCCCAGTCCCTTTAGGCTTTGATGATCAAGGACAGTCTCAAGGATTAGTGCTGGTATGTACCCCGTTCTCAACGTCTGATTTAATAAATTGGAAAAAGAGCACCCCTGGCTATAGAGAAGATTGTGAACAAAAGAGAAGGTTGCTTTTATCTATCTTTGCCACACACATTAGGTAATTGGGCAGATATGCTGGCATTATTGAAAGTTTTACTGACTCCAGAGGAAAGGTGGATGGCTTTGGATAAGGCTGGACAAGAAGCTGAGCACCTGAGAGAAGGGGCCCCTCAGAACCCTGTTTTTGCTGCCCCGGGAGATGCTCTTCCTGAAGCAGATCCCCACTGGGACCCAACAGGGTGCCCTGTTGAATCATTATAAGGTATGCATTCTGGCTGGTTTAAAGAATGGGGCCCCAAAGCAAAAATCTCTGAGTAAAATGCAAGGAGTACGCCAGGAATCTAATGAGAATCCCTCAGCCTTTTTGGAAAGAATTTTTGAGGCATATCATAGCTACACTGATGTAGATTCAGAGAAGCCTGAGAATTCTAGAGTTATTAATATGACCTTCACTAGCCAAAGTGCTCCAGACGTCTGTTGTAAATTGCAGAAAATGGAAGGTGAGCTTTCGATGCCTACAAAGATGCTAATAGATATTGCCTTCAAAGTAGGCAATAACCAGGAACAAGGACAGAAGCAACAGCTAGAGCAGCAGACTGCATTGGTAGCAGCCACTCTGAGTGGAAACAAACTACAAGGGGAGTGAGGCAAGGGATTTAAGAAGGGAGGTAGTAGGCCTACTAAAGAACAGTGGGCTTTTATTATGAGGAAAAAGGACATTGGAAAGAAGAATGCCCCAAACTGGTAAAAAAGAAAAAGGAGAAAAACCAAATAGAAATGATGGCTCAAGGTTGTCATCTTATTTGCCTCTGATGGAGCTGGTTGGCTCTCTGGGTCTAACTTCTGGCCATACTTGCCCTATAATTGGGTAGGGAGATGCGTTTTTGGGTATCCCTTTCTTCCTGGACAGATACTTAAAAATTTACCTGAGACCCCAAGTAATAGTAAAACTTTGGAGGGCCGTTTAGGTTTACATACAAGCCATGAACTCGCTTAGATCCAAAAGAGCCTTACAAAGGTGGGAATGGCCTCAATATTTTTCCCAAGAGGAGCGCTAGATGCAGGTTACTGTCCTGGCAAGTGTTATTACTCAATTTATGCTACAGGCTAAGCAAGGACTCACTTTGTTAAATAAGGAAGTGGCCCAGATGAGAAAGGTTGTCCTCCAGAATAGAGTAGCTTTGGACATATGTGCAGTTCAAGGGGGATTGTGTGTGTTCATTGGTATAAAGTGCTATCCCTCCATTCCCGAGGAATATGATAACGTCTCCTCTATCCTGGATCACATTCAAAGTGATATTGAACATGCTAAAAATCTTGGCAGACCTGAATCATTTTCTGAGTGGCTAATGAACCTACATATGAAATGGAGAGCGGCTCTCTTAAGTCCTGCCTTTGTTTTGCTTGCCATATGCTCGTCTTGCTGCTGCCTATATTATCTTGGTGGTTTTATGTCTAGAGCATCCTCCAAAATGATAAGAAAATTTTCCTCACCGGTGGTCAGCAGGAAGTAACTACAGAAGATGAGACCTTCACCCATTTTCCTTATGTGAGGAGTGCTAATGAAATATATCCTCTTAAGAATAAGAAGAGTATAAACACAAGGGTGGAAATTTTGCTTTTTAAAATTTCTTCACATTAAGCAGCTCTGAAAATTCTAAAACTAACCAAGCTGGTTTTCTATTAATCTAATTTTAGAAGTTTACTCTTTGCACTTAGTTCCCTAAAGGATACTAACCAGACCTTCTCAGTTTTGCTTACAAGAATAAGGTAACCTCTCAAAGCATATTTTATTCACCTTTGATTTTCTTGCCTCTTCCTCCAAACCTAGCACTTAGCACTGGGACTTAAGTCTTAAATATCCAATAAATATTTCTGGATGCTTCAGAATTAGTGTAGTGGGACCAATCTTGTAAAAACTGAATCCTCACAGCATGATTAGATCCACACTTGTGCAGTATGAACTTGCCTTATGAAATATTACTGTTCTTTGTTAAATAGTTGGCTATAATATTTTAGACCAGGTTGCTCTGGGAAGATACAAGTTGTGGTCATCCTGTGGAAGCAGGCCGGAATCCCCACCCCGAATTTGGTTTGCATGTCAATATTGATGATACTGCACACATAGCAAGAGGGTATGGCAAGGTTTATTACATAGTGAGGTTTCCTGAGCTTCCTGGAGAGAGCAGGATAAGAAGACATGCTCTGCTTTTGTTGTGAATAGGGGTTGGTGCGGGGGTGAAGGTTCCTACACATGTGGGCAAGGGCTTGTGTGGTTTGCACTTTTCCAACTGCCATCAAACCAGGTTGTTTTGAGCTTGTCCATATGTGGGGCAAGAGAAGGGAAGGAGTGTGTGGTGAGGCTTGAAAGCAGTCAGCAGTCAAACATCAAAAATGGAATCAGAGTCTTTATTACAACAGGCAGTTTTCCTCTCATGTTTTCTAATTCTGTTCAGCAGGTTTATAAAATATCCAGGTGCTTCTTAAGCTGTACAGTGGAGCTGCAGAGATCAATTTCATTTAATTCATATCACAAGAAAACACCTCTGTTAGATTATAAAAACAAAACAAAATTCCAAAGCCAAATAGCAGTTCTTTTTTATTACCCACATCTCTCTACTATTATAGAAATTTGGAGATTCTCTTTGCATTATACTTTTTTTTTGGAATCACAGTTAAAAATTTTAAAAGATGTATTTCACAATTTGAAATATTATTATAACAACATTTCCATATCCTTTTCTGTGTCCCCTATAAATAAGGAATATTAGGTGTTTTTTTTTAATGGACCTTATAGATTTCATTCTATTTGAACAAAACATTTCTACTTATGTTCTGTGGCATTTATTTGATAATTGCTGTGCTTTCCTCATATAAAATTATTGTGACAGCATTTGGGAGAATTATTAAATAATAATAATAATACTTTTGATACTTAATTCTTTTCCATTTTAGTGTATCAGGCAATATCTTGGCATCAGTTACACTGCAGATAAGGGAAACTCAAATTGTTTTCTCACAAAACAAACTTTTCTATAGCTAGTTATTATACTAAAGGAATGGAAAGAAACAACACTTTGTGTATATGTATTTTGTTTATTAAAATCACTTGTATATTTCAGATGGAGAAAAGAGGGTACAAAGAAAGTAAAGCGTATTTCCTGATGATGGAAAAATGTTAAATTATGGCATAAACAAATGGATGAGGCTAATTTATTTCAATTGATACAAAATACTGAAATTGTAAATACTTTGTATCTCTTAAGGAATTTAATATGTTTTAAAAATTCTGTTTCAAATAATGTTACATTATACATTGTTTCTTTCAAGTTCTTATTAACCCAAGTTTAAGTAAATTTCTCCTCTTAACCAAATTTTGAAGATATTTTCAGGTTTATATTGATTTTAATGTTCATAATATCAAAATTATCTTCAGTCAGTTTATATATTGTAATAACAATGATTCAGATGGGAATACTTGACCAAACACATCATGCTAAAAATGGAAGGAAATATTCTTATTTTGTCTTCCCACTTGGGAGATGCAAGTCTAATGAATTTCTGGTTTGGTTCAGGTTAGATCATTTATTGTATGAAGCACATTTTGCAGAATAGCTGGGTAAAAAAGCACCCCCCCCCCCAAAAAAAAAGTAATCACTGTGGCTGTGAAATTGCATTCACAGAATGAAAAGTTTTTCCTCAGGAAGATGAAACATTTATCATGTGAAATGATCTATCAGCTGGCTGTGCTGTGATTCATTTTTGACATCTTTGAGGGAATCTAAGTTTTATCAGTTATAGAATAGTTACAGCATCTGATATTTATAGAATTAGATACTCATTCATTCTCACCGTTCTTTTTCTCTAACCACCTGCTCCAGTAACCTATAGCATCCTTTTCTGTATTTATCAATGTCTTCCTGTTGAAAGCAATTTTAATGTGAATTGTCAGATGGCCATGACTTATGGAATCATAAAGTAATGACCACCCACACATTCAAAAGTAATTAGAATTAGTCAAAAACATTGAAGCCTAGGAAAGTTAAAAAACATGAATAAATCTTAACAGTCTTCCTATTTTCCTTTTACATCTTTGAGTCTTTCTTCTCTCTTTTCTTTGCAGATTCATTTTCTTTTACCTACCCCTAAATGCAGTTGTTTCCCAAAACTCTATTTTCTACTAAGTTCTGTTCCCTTTCTACACTTTCTTTTTCAGCACATCTTCTCTTAGTTGTCAATCAAATAGATAGTCTTTCCTTCTTCCTTACCAACAGGACCCCAACTTTGTTTAAGTTGACAATGTACCTCCTAAAATTACCAATCTTTGCAGACTTCTTTGCAGCTAGGGATGGTCATGTGACACAGTTCTGGCCCATGAGTTAGTGGATGCCAGTGAGGAATTTCTGGGAAAGCCTTTGCTCTCCTGATGCAGGTACTACTAGTTCCTCCTTCTCTCTTCCTCCTTCTTCCTGTCTGGAATGTGGATGTGAGATTAGGGTAGAGTAGCCATGTTTCTACCAGGACATGAAGGCATACATACTAATGATGTGGAGGGAAGAGATGGACAGATCCAGGTTCTCTAAAGACTTACTTGACTCACTTTTCTAACTCTGGAGTCTTGTTATCCAAAACAAATAAATATATGTTTAAGAAACTACTAGTATTCTGTTGCTTATTGCTGAACACAATCCTAACTGACCTCCCTTTTATTTAATTACCTAAGGACATATACATTTAATTTACTCCTGTTACATTATCTATTTAAGTTATATTCATTTCCATTTCTCATCTCTGATTTCCTTTCAATGTATGATTTGAAGGTTTACAAAATGGAAGGCAAAATTATACATCATTTGCAAAGTGAAATAAATTGCTCTTGGTTCAAAGGAGTTTAGTGATTTATTTAGACATTTCTCAGTTAATGGTATATGCTTTAGGCATGATGTGACTTATAATTTGGTGATCTTGCTGACAGTTTGATTTCCTTACCCCTTTACCTGATCACACTAGTGTTAATTCATGTTAACTGCTCCTGCAAATCCAGTCCAGATTAATTTTTTGTGAATTAATACTGTGGGAGGGCATGGAAAATTTCAATTTACTACTGTATAGTAATACTAGTATATAGTACTACTATTTGGTACTATACTAGACATATATTTCAATTTACTACTCTTTCTGCAGTGAGGTTATTTAGCAGTGAGCAGGAAATAGGCCACTGTGCAGACTAACATAATTAATTTGTGTGGGTGCCTATATCTATATCTATAGCTCTATCTACCTATATCTGTTTGATATGCCCATTAGAGAGCTGGTTGAGATACTTAGTAGTTATATAAATGTAACTTTTTCCAAAGCAATGACTTCTGTTTTCCTTCATATCACTGTAGCTTTTATTTGATGGCTCAATATAGTAAACTACTAAGTCTGAATATATCCCTTCAGTTTCTTAGCATTTTGTAGTAATCAAAGCTCACCAAATAGGCTCAATAAGCATGTTTCACCTTCGTAAAGAAAAATCTAATAAAATGGATTAAGAGATGTACATGTGGGCTATGCAAATGCAAATCAGTATAGCAATTCTGATGTCATTTAAACATCTTTAAAGTGTTACATTTCACTCATTTAAGTGTCACTCATTTATTCATTCATTCAATTCAAAAAATGTTTATTGAACTTCTGGTATGTACCAGATACTGTTCCAGACACTTGGCATACATCGGTGAATAAAACAGAAATCTGCCCTTCCAGGGGAAAAGAGACAATAAACAATAATAAATCAATAAGTAAGGTACTATGTTGAAAGGGCTAAGTGTGTGGAAAACAATTAGAACAAGAAAAGCGGGATCAAGAGTGGGGGTGTGCTCTTTGAAATTTTTAAAATTTATTTATTTTTATCATTGTTACAAAGTTACTCAGTTAACACAGGTAATAACTACAATAACAGTAAATCTGCTTTAGTCAGGGGTTATATTCCTCCCTTATTGTTCATTCCTCAATCATGAGGGATTTGGAATGATATCTACTCTGACTGCTTCAGGTTGAGAGGTGACAGCGTCATTAGGGTCAAAGGAGTGGAAATGTTTTTCTTGGGGTTGATGACACTCTTTGCTTTTGGAATGGGGCTGGTCCCTCTCCATTGTTTTGTTAGCTGTCCAGGGCATGTATAAAAACCTGGAGAGTAGGAGTTGGCTGTATATCTGCTGGGTTGTAGGGCTCAATTGGCATAGGATGAATCCGAGGGCTTTAAGCCCTGAAAAGTATACTTGACAAGTACATTGAAAATTAAAGGTTCAAATGTAAGATGTAGAATGATTAGGTGACCTACAAATGAGTGTAACTATGTTATATTGGGTAAATAGCTTTTCATGTATTCTCAGATAGATTCCTCCAATGGGTTGTTGATTTCATGAGGCTGTGTGGCTGCCTATGGTGTCCAGACCTCCCTAGGCCCCACAGGAGCACATCTGGTTGTGGCTTTGTTTACTGTGGCAGTTTGTGAAGTCTGGCTGAGACCAGCATAAGTGTAACCTCCAGAATGACCTCCTGACTCACTTTGAAATCTCTTAGTCATAAAAACTCTGTTTTATTTAATAGTTTCTCCTTTTGATCAAGGTCTTTTTTCAAATGCAACATTGATTAATGTTTGGTAATAATCCCTCGGTGCCGGGGAGGCTCATTCCCGGGAGTCATTTCCCATATTGGGGGGCATGGTATTGAGTTTATTTGCAAAGTTTGGTTTAGAGAGAGGCTACATTTGAGTAACAAGGAGGTTTTCAGGAGGGAGCTCTTAAGCATTAAATATATTTAGGCTTAGTTTCATTATTACAGGAATAAGGTTTGTAAGTACAATCGTTAAGATCAAGGGCTTGGCTTATTAATCTATTTTCTTTATTAGGCAAAGCTTATATATTCCAGAGCTTTTGGCCATTTTATTGAGAAAGTAGCAGGACTTCCCAGGAGGGAAGTTTAATATTTTGTTAGCTACTGTGCAGGCCTCTATCTATCCAGAAAACATACCTATGGCAGGAAGGATCCACTTATATCCCATAGAAGTATGTAGTTAGGTAACATTCAAGTTGCTTAAAAGGCCCTGTCTGTAAAGACACCTGACTGTGTAAAACAGTGTAACTTACAGGGAGCTTTGGCTGTCTCTGTGTCATAAAACATTTTACTAAGAATAAAATATGCAGCATTTCTATCCCTCCCATTATTGACACTTAACATTGGTATGGTATCTTTGTTACAATTGATGCAAAAATGTTAAAAATGTTACTGTAAACTATAGTCCATATTTTGCTTTAGGTGAATTTTCCCCCAACATACCACCCTGTTATTAATACCCTGTACTAGTGATGTACTTTTGTTTTGATCCTCAAAGAACGTTCTTATATTTGTATTATTAACTACAATCTCTGTCCACCACAAGATTCACTGTGTATACAAACCCATATTTTACCCTCTAGCTTTCCTTCTAGTAACATATACAACCCAAAACCTCCCCATTCAACCACACACACACATATACCTCTGCACTGCCAAATACATTCACACTATCATGCTACCATCACCTCTGTCCACCCCCAAACCACTAAAATCAACCTAATTATATATTTTGCACAGATTAATCATCAGCTCCCTTTTCTCTACCTCCATTCTATCTCCTGGTAACCTATCTTCTAGATTCTACCTTTACAAGTTTTCTTATTATAATAGTTCATATTAGTGAGATCATACAATATTTATCATTTTGTGCCTGGCTTATTTCACTCAACATAAGGTCCTTGCAGTTCATCCATGAAGTTGCTTGCAACAGTATTTCATTCCTTCTTACAGCTGAATAATATTCTATCATATGTATATACCACATTTTGTTTATTCATTCATCTGTTGATGGACAGGTGGGTTGTTTCCATCCTTTTGCAATTGTTAATAATGTTACTATGAACATTGGTGTGCATATATCTGTTTGCGTCCCTCTTTCAGTTCTTCTCAGTATATAACTAGTAGCAGGATTGCTGGATCAAATGGCTATTCTATACTTAGCTTAACCACCACACTGCCTTCTGCAGTGACACCATTCTACATTCCCACCAGCATGAATGAGTGTTCCTATTTCTCTACATCCTCTCCAACACTTGTAGTTTTCTGTTTTTATTAATAGTGGCCAGTCTAGTAGGTGTGAAAAGAAATCATACTGTCGTTTTCATTTGCATTTCCCTAATAGCTGCCAGTGTAGAGCATCTTTTTTCATCCATTTGTATGTCCTCTGGAAAAATCTCTATTCAAGTCCTTTGCCCATTTTAAAATTTTTTTGTCTTTTTATTTTTGAGTTGTGTGATCATTTTATATAAACTAGATATTAGGCCCTTATTGGATATGTGGTTTCCAATTATTTTCTCGCATTGAGTAGGCTGCTTTTTCACTTTCTTGAAAAACTTCTTTGAAGTACAAAAGTGTTTTAATTTTGAGATGATCCCATTTATCTCTTTCTTTCATTGCTCATGTTTTGCGTGTAAAATGTATGAAACCATTGCCTATTATAAGATCTTGAAAATACTCCCTTACATTTTTTTTCTAGGAGTTTTATTGTCCTGCTTCTTATATTTAAGTCTTTGATCCACCTTGAATTGATTTTTGTATCGGGTGTGAGATAGCCCACCCCCCCTTAATTCTTTTGGCTATGGATATCTAGTTCTCCCAGCACCATTTGTGGAAGAGACTACTCTGCCCCAATTGAGTAAACTTGATGGCCTTGTCAAATATCAGTTGGCCATAGATGTGCATGTCTATTCCTGAACTCTTGATTCAGCTCCATTGGTCAATATGTCTATCCTTGTGCCAGTACCATGCTGTTTTGACCACTAGCATTGTAGTATGTTTTAAGACCAGGAAGTGTGAGTCCTTTGACTTCATTCTTCTTTTTCAGGATGATTTTGGCTACTCGGGGCCCCTTACTCTTCCAAATACATTTGATAATTGGCTTTTCCATTTCTGCAAAAAAAAAAAAAAAAAAAAAAAAAGGCTGATGAGATTTTTATTGGGATTGCATTGAATCTGTAAATCAGTTTGTGTAATATTGATATCTTAATGATATTTAGCCTTCCAATCCATGAACATGGAATGTCCTTCCATTTATGTAGGTCTGCTTTGATTTCTTTGAGCAATGTAGCACAGATTTCTGCATAAAAATCCTTTACATCCTTAGTTAAATTTATTCCTAGATATTTGCTTCTTTTAGTTGCTATTGTAAATGAACTTTTTTCTCTTGATTTCCTCCTCACCTTGCTTATTACTAGTATATAGAAACACTACTGGTTTTTGTATGTTGCTTTTATATCCTGACACTTGTTTATTGGCACTAATAGCTTTTTTGTAGATTTTATGGGACTTTCTATATATAGGGTCATATCAACTGCAAATAGTGAAAGTTTTACTTCTTCCTTTCCAATTAGGATGGTTTTTCTTTCTTTTTCTTGCCTATCTGCTCTAGCAAGAACTTCTAGCACAATGCTGAATAAAA
This sequence comes from Tolypeutes matacus, assembly GCA_026826555.1. Lineage (NCBI taxonomy): Eukaryota > Metazoa > Chordata > Mammalia > Cingulata > Chlamyphoridae > Tolypeutes > Tolypeutes matacus. The sequence continues at coordinate 3,640,720 of JAKSZT010054549.1, read as the reverse complement.
GTGGTGACAATGGGCATCTTTGTCTTGTTCTTGATCATAAAGAGAAATCTTTCAGTTTTTCACCACTGAGTATGATGTTAACTTTGGGTTTTCATATATGCCCTCTATCGTATTGAGGAAGTTTCCTTTTATTCCTATCTTTTGAAATATTTTTTTAAGAAAGCTTGTTGGGGAGCAGATGTGGCTCAAGCAGTTGAGCACCTGCCTCCCACACAGGAAGTCCCAGGTTCTGTTCCTGGTGCCTCCTAAAGAAGACAAACAAACAATGAGCAGAAAATGAGCAGACATCAAGCAAAAACAATGAGCAGATGAGAAAAAACAACAAGCAGACAATGAGCAGACAACGAGCAAAAACAAAAGAGCAGGGGATGGATGTGGCTCAAGCAGTTGAGCGCCTACCTACCACATGGGAGGTCCTGGCTTTGGTTCCTGGTGCCTCCTAAATAAAAAAAACAACAACAAGCAGACAATGAGCAAAACAAAACAAAAACAAAAAGCAAAAACAATGAGCAGACAATAAACACAAAACAATGAGCAAAAACAATGGGCAAACAGATGACGGAGCCATCTCGTGGGGAGGGGAGGGGAAGAAAGCATGCTGGATTTTGTCAAATGCCTTTTCTGCATTCATAGAGATAATCATGTGATTTTTCTCCTTCAAATTGTTAATGTGGTATATTACATTAATTGTGGTGTATTACATTAATTGATTTTCTTGTGTTGACCCACCCTTGCATACCTGGGATAAAACCAACTTGATCATGGTGTAAAATTCGTATAATGTGTTGTTGGGTTCTATTTTCCAGTATTTTGTTGAGGATTTTGCATCTAAATTCATTAGAGATATTGGTCTGTAGTTTTCTTTTCTTGTAGCATCTTTATCTAGCTTTGATATTAGGGTGATGTTGGTTTCAAAAACTGAGTTAAGTAATGTTCCCTTCTTGTCAATATTTTGGAAGATTTTGAGCAGGATTGGTATTCTTTTTGGAATGACTGGTAGAACTCACCTGTGAAGCCATCTGGTTCTAGACTTTTCTTTGTTGGGAGGCTTTTTTAAATAAAATTTTATTGAAGTATATCAATCATACATGAACATACATAAACAGTAAGTATATAGTAAAAGCTGTGAACTTACAAAACAAACATGCACATCATCACACAGGGCTCCGATATGTCATACCACCACCAACACCCTGCATTATTACAGGGTTGTAATTTTCTCTTGTACCACCATATTCTGAATACTTTGTAAAAGAAGAACATTCTTTTTTTTTTTTTTTAAGACTTATTTACTTTATCCATTTTAAACCCCCGCTTCCCCATTTGCTGTTTTGTGTCCATTCGTTGGTCAATTCTCTGTGTCTGTTTCCTGCCATCTCTACTCATCCTCTTCGTTTTCACCAGGATTCGATCCTGGAGACCTCCAATGTAGGAGAGAGGTATTCTGCCACCTGCGCCACCCTGGTTCCTGGCTTTCGGCGCTTTCGGAGCATCTCATCTTGTCTCTCCCCTGTGTGTCTCTCCTGTTACGTCATCATCTTGCTGCATGGCTCCCGGGGCCTGGCGGCTCACTGGCACACAGAGCCTGGCAGCCCATGCGCCTACTATATATATTTTTTTTATTTTACCGGGAGGTCCTGGGGATGGAACCCAGGTGCCTCCATATGGCAGACGGACGCCCAACCATTTGAGCCACATCCGCCCCCAAGAACATTCTTATATTTATAGTATTAACCATAATCTTCATCCACCACCGAAATCACTGTTATACATTCCCTAGATTATTCTCTAGCTTCCTTTCAAATGACATTTATGCCAATACACTACCCTTTTCAGCCACAATCACCTTTATGAATCAGTAGTGTTAGTTATACTCACTCTAATGTGTTACCATCAATTCTATTCATTTCCACTCTTTTACAATAAACCTCATTAAAAATTCTACATACATTGAGCATCAGCTCCCATTCTCAACCCACATTCTCTTTCCTAGTAACCTATACTCTAGAGTTTAGCTCCGTGAGTTTACTCATCGTATTTAGTTAGTACTAATGAGACCATACAACATTTATCTTTTTATGTCTGGCTTATTTCACTCAACACAGTATCCTCAGGGTTCATCCATGTTTTCATATGCTTCCCAAGTTCATTTCTTCTTAGGACTGAATAGTATTCCATTGTATGTATATACCACATTGTGTTTAGCCATTCATCAGTTGGTGGACACGGGGGCTGGTTCCATGTTTTAGCAATTATGAATAATGCCGCTATGAACATTGGTATACAAATGTCAATTTGCGCCCTTGCTTTCAGTTCTTTTGAATATATTCCTAGTAATGGGATTGCTGGATCATATGGAAGTTCTATCTTCAACTTCGTGAGGTGCTGCCAAACTGTCTTCCACAGAGGCTGCCCCGTCCTACATTCCCACCAACAGTGGAGGAGGGTTCCTGTTTCTCCACATCCTCTCCAGCACTTGCAGTTTTCTGTTATTTATTTATTTTTTTAATAATGGCCATTCTATTGGTATAAAATGGTATCTCATTGTAGTTTTGACCTGCATTTCCCTAATACTAGTGATGTTGAACATTTTTTTCATGTGCTTTTTGGCCATTTAGTTTTCCTCTTTTGGAGAAAGTGTCTAATCAAGTCTTTTGCCCATTTTTAAATTGAGTTGCTTGTCTTTTTATTGTTGAGTTGTATGATTTCTTTATATATGGATATCAAACCCTTATTGGAGAGGTGGTTTCCAAATATTTTCTCCCATTGAATAGGCTGCCTTTTTCCTTTCTTGACAAAGTCTTTTGAAGAAAAAAGTGTTTAGTTTAGAAGAGGTCCCATATATTTTTTCTTTTGTTGCTCATGGTTTTATGTGAGGTTTATGAGGCTGTTGCCCACTACAAGATCTTGAAGATGTTTCCCTACATTTTCTTCTAGAAGTTTTATGGTTGTAGCTTTTATATTTAGGCCTTTGATATATTTTGGGTTAGTTTTCATATAAGGTGTGAGATAGGGGTCCTTTTTCTTTCTTTTGGATATGGATGTCTAGTTCTCACAGCACCATTTGTTGAATAGACTGTTCTGGTCAAGCTGGGTGGGTTTGACAGCCTTGTCAAAAAATCACTTAACCATAGATATGTGTCTATTTCTGAGTTCTTGATTTGGTTCCTGTGGTCAGTATGTCTATCTTTATGCCAACCATGCTGTTTTTACCACTGTAGTTAGGTAATATGCTTTTAAGTCAGCAAGTGAGAGTCCTCCATCTTCATTATTCTTTTGGCTATTTTGGGCCCCTTACCCTTCCAAATAAATTAGATAATTGGCTTTTCACTTCTGCAAAAAGCGCTGTTGCGATTTTGATTGGGATTGCATTGAATCTATAAATCAGTTTAGTTAGAATTGACATGTTAAATATATTTAGTCTTCCAGTCCATGGACACAAAATGTCCTTCTATTTATTTAGGTTTTTTATGGATTCTTTTAGCAATGTTTTCTAGTTTTCTGAATACAGGTCCATTTTATAGCTTTGGTTAAATTTACTACTAAATATTTAATTCTTTCAGTCACTATTATAAATAGAATTTTTTTTCTGAATTCCTCCTCCAATTGCTTATCAGTAGTCTATAGAAACTATTGATTTTTGCATATTAATCTTGTATCCTGCCACTTTGCTGAACTTGTCTATTAGTTCTAGTAGCTTTGTTGTGGATTTTTCAGGATTTTCTAGGTATAGGATCATACCATCAGCAAATGGTAAAAGTCCTACTTCTTCCTCTCTTACCTGGGTGCCTTTTATTTCTTTTTCTTGCCAAATTGCTCTAGCTCTAGCTTTTAGCATAATATTGAATAGTGGTGGTGACAGACTGCATTCTTTTCTTATTCCCTTTCTCAACAGGAAATGCTGTCTTTGAGTACAATGCAAGCTGTGGGTTTTTCATATATGCACTTTATCATGTTGGGAAAGCTACCTTCTATTACTATCTTTTGGAGTAATTTTTTAATCAAGAAAGGATGCTCTATTTTGTCAAATGCCTTTTCTTCATCGATTGAAAGGATCTGGTGATTTTTCTTCTTCAATTTATTAATCTGGTTTATTACACTAATTGGTTTTCTTGTGTAACCACCCTTGCATACTTGGAATAAAACCCACTCGATCATGGTTTATAATTTTTTTTTTTTTAGGAGGTACCAGAGTTGAACCCAGGACCTTGTACACGGGAAGCAGGCGCTCAACTTCTACTTCTGCTCCCCTATAAGTTTTTTAATGTGCTTTGGATTCGGTTTGCAAGTATTTTCTTGAAGATTTTGCATCTATGTTCATTAGAGAAATTGCTTTGTAATTTCTTTTTTTCATAGTATTTTTGTATGGCTTTGGTATTTGGGTGATGTTGGCTTCATAGAATGAGTTTAATGGTATTACTTTCTATTCCATATTTTGTAAGAACTTGAGCAAGATTGGTCTTAGATCATCGTTGAATGATTGGTAGAATTCACCTGTGAAGTCATCTGGTCCTGGGCTTTCATTTTTGGGAGGTTTTTAATGTCTGTTTCAACCTCTTTACTTATGATTGGTTTGTTGTTTTCTTATTTTTCTTCTAGGGTCAGTGTAGGTTGTTCGTTTGTTTCTAGGAATTTGTCTATTTAATCTATGTTTTCTAGTTTGTTGGTGTAAGTTGTTCATAGTGTCCTCTTATGATCTCTCTTATTTCTGTGGTGCTGTTGGTAATGTCACCCCTCTCATTTCTGATTTTATTTTATTTTTGCCTCTTCTCTCTTTTTCTTTGTCTTCTAGCTAAGGGCTTGTCAATTTTGTTAATCTTCTCAAAGAACCAACTTTTTTTTTATTCTCTGAATTTTTTTTTTTCAATTTCATTTATTTTTACTGTAATCTTTATTATTTCTTTTCTTTGGCTTGGTTTGGGATTCATTGTTGTTCTTTTTCTAGTTCTTCCAGGTGTGCAGTTAAGTCTTCTATTTTTAACTCTTTCTTCTTTTTTAAGATAAGTATTGAGGACTATAAATTTCCCTTTCAGCATTGCCTTTGCTGTAGCCCATAGATTTTGATATGTTTTGTTCTCATTTTCATTTGTCTCAAGATATGTAGTGATTGCTCTTGCAATTTATGCTTTGATTATTTAAGAGTGTGTTCTTCAATCTCCATATATTTGCTCCTTTTCTGTCCATTATTAATTTCCAGCTTCATTCCATTAGGAGAAGAGAAAGTGCTTTGTATAATTTCAATATTTTAAAATTTATTGAGACCTGTCTGTGACCCAACATATATGATTTCTCCTGAAGAAGGATTCATGAGCACTTTTGAAGGACATTTTTTTGCCAGATACATAATTCTTGGCCAGCAGCTTCCTCTTTTAGTACCATAAATATATCATACCACTTTCTTCTTGCTTCCATGGTTTCTGATGAGATGTGCAATTAGGTCTTTGATTTTAGCTAATTTTTAATGTAGGCATTTAGGGCTAGAAATTTCCCTCTCAGCACTGCCTTTGCTGCATCCCATAAGTGTTTTTGTTTTTTTTTTTTAAGACTTATTTTATTTATTTCTCCCTATCCCCTCATTGTTTGCATTTGCTGTGTCTGTTTGTTGTGTGCTGGTCTTCTTTTCAGGTGGCACCAGGAACCAAACCCAGGACCTCCATTGTGGGAGGGAAATGCCTAATTGCCTGAGCCACCTCTGTTCCATGCTTTGTTGTGTCTCTCATTGTGTTTTCTTCGTGTCTCTTGTTGCGTCATCTAGTTGTGTCAGCTCGTTGCACCTGCCTGTCATGTCAGCTCGCTATCTTGCTTGTCTTTTTTAGAAGGCACTGGGCACCAAAACTGGGACCTCCCATGTAGTAGGCAGGGGCTCAATCACTTGAGCCACATCTGCTTCCCCATTCCATAAGATGTCTCATACCACTTTTATTTCTGAATATCTTTTTTAAAAAAAGATTTATTTATTTCTCCCCCTCCCCCCTCGTTGTTTTGCGTTTGCTATCGGCTCTCTGTCCATTCGCTGTGTGTTCTTCTGTGTCTGCTTGTCTTCTTTTTAGGCGGCACTGGGAACGGATCCTGGGACCTTCCGGAGTGGAGAGAGGCAGTGAATCTCTTGCGCCACCTCAGCTCCCTGGTCTGTTGTGTCTCCTATTGTTTCTCTTCTGTGTTTCTTTTTGTTGTATCATCTTGCTGCGCCAGCTCTCCGTGTGGGCCAGCGCTCCTGTGCGGGCCCTCTTGCTTTTCACCAGGAAGCTCTAGGAATCGAACCCTGGACCTCCTATATGGTAGACGGGAGCCCAGTCACTTGAGCCACATCTGCTTCCCCCCATCCCATAAGTTTTGATATGTTTTGTTCTCATTTTCATTTGCTTCAAGATAATTACTGGTTTTCTTGCAATTTTTCCTTTGACCCACTAATTGTTAGGAGAGTGTTGTTTAACCTCCATATATTTGTGAATTTTCCAGTTCTCTGCCCCTTATTGAGTTCCACCTCAATCTCTTGTGGTCAGAGAAAGTGTTTTGTATAATTTCAATCTTTCTAAATTCTTTGAGACTTGTTCTGTAACCCACCATGTGGTCTATCCTGGAGAGTGATCCATTTTCACTCGAGGAGAATGATATCCTGCTGTTTCGGGGTACAATGTTCTATGTATTTCTGTTAGGTCTATTTTATTTATTGTATTATTCAGATCTCTGTTTCTTTATTGATCCTCTGTCTAGATGTTCTATCTATTGCTGAGAGTGGTGTATTGAAATTTCCCACTATTATTGTAGAAGTGTCTATTTCTCCCCTCAGTTTTGCTAGTATTTGCCTCATGTATTTCGGGGTCCCTGGTTACATGAATAAATATTTATGATTGTTCTTTCTTATTGGTAGATTGCACTTTTATTAATATAATTTCCTTCTTTGTGTCTTAAAACAATTTTTCATTTAAAGTGTGTTTTTTCTGATATTAGTATAGCTATCCTGGCTCTTTTTTGGTTATGTTTGCATGGAATATCATTTTCCAATCTTCCATTTTCAGCCTATTTGTGTCCTTACACCTAAGGTGAGTCTCTTGTAGACAGCATATGGATGGATCATATTTTTTTATCCATTATGTCCGCCTGTATCTTCTGATTGGGGTGTTAATCCATTGACATTCAATGTTATTATTGTAAAGGCAGTACTTACTTCAGCCATTTTATCCTTAGGCTTTTATATGTCATATCATATTTTTGGCTCTCTTTTTACCCTGTTAGTTATGCTTCCTAATAATCTTCATTTCTACAGTCTCCTCCAAACCTCTCTCACCTGTCTTTTCCTTTCATGCTGTAGATCTTCCTTTAGTATTTCTTATAGGGCAGGCCCCCCCCCCTTTGGCTGTTAAAAAGTCATTTATTATAGAGCTGTGAAATAAATAGAAAAATAGATTGAAAGAAATTACAATTTTAAATGAGAGTGCAAGGCCAGGCTAGATTTAATATAATCAATTATAAAAAATAGGAAGCATAGCAACAACCATTATAAATGTAAGTAATAATTCAAATATACTAGAAATTAATTATAACATAATTCTAATTTTTATATTACAGCTTTAACTATTGGACATAATAATTTCTAAGAATAAAATAAATTATTGGTTTAGTTATTTAATTTCCATTTAGGTCATAATTCTTTCTAGATAATCAAATTCCTATTTGGGAATTCATTACTTCTTATTGGAATGAATTACAGCAGGTAACAATTTGCCAACTCATAATTTCATGAGGCTGAAAAACTCAAATCTTGTTCAACAGGAGTCATGCTAAATCATTATTGATCCAATTAGATTATTTTAATTAAAGAGTATGAATAAGAAAGGGTTAAAGAAAAATGAAGTATACAAAATATGTATCTCTTCTCCAGCCCTCCTCAATTAAAAGCAAGTGTTATTTTGTGTGAAAAAAATTACAGAATACTGATCACAGAACAATTCGCCAGTTGCACTGAGTAATTATTGTTCATATACTATTAATGTTGCTATTTTACATTTATCTGGTCTACTCCAGCTCTTTTTGATTACTATTTGCATGGAATACCTTTTTCCAACCTTTCACTTTTAACCTGGTTGTGTCCTTATGTCTGAGGTGGGTTTCTTGTAGACAACATGTAGATGGCTCATATTTTTTAAAATTCATTCTATCAGTCTATGTTTTTTGACTGGGGAGTTCAATCCATTAACATTCAGTGTAATTACTGTAAAAGGCATTACTTACTTCATCCATTTTGTCCTTTGGATCTTTGTTGTCATAACATTCTATTGTCTGTCTTCCTATCCTTTAGTTCACCGTTCCTAATAATCTTCATTTCTAAACTCTTCTCCAAATCTCTCACCCTTGTTTTTTCCTTTTAGGCTATGGCAACCCCTTTAGTAGCTCTTGCAGATCTGGTCTTTTGGTAACATATTCTTTCAGTTTTTGTTTGTCTGTGAAGAATTTGAACTCACCCTCATTTTTGAAGGACAGCTTTGCTGGATACAGAATTCTTGGCTGGCAGTTTTTCTCTTTTGGTACCTTCAATACATCATACCACTTTCTTCTCACCACCATGGTTTCTGATGAGAGGTTGGCATTTAATCTTATCAAGTTTCCCTTGTATGTGATGCTTTGCTTTTCTCTTGCTACTTTCAGACTTCTCTCTTTATCGCTGATATTTGTCATTCTGAATAGTAGGTGTCTCAGGGTAGTTCTATTCAGATTTATTCTTTTAGGGTGTGTTGTCCTTCTTGGATATTGATATTTATGTCTTTTATAAGGTTGGGAAGTTTTCAGTCATTATCTCCTCAAATATTCTTTCTACTCCTATTCCACTTCTGGGACAACAATAAGGTGTATGTTTGTAAGTTTCACATTGCCATTCAATTCCCTGATACTCTGTTCCATTTTTTTCCATTCTCTTCTCTTTCTTTTCTCCTGTTTTTCCAGTTAAGATATTCTGTATTTGGAATCACTAATCCTGTCTTCAAGCAATTCAAATCTGCTTTTATGAGCCTCTAATGTATTTTTAATCTCATGCATCATGTCTTTCATTCCCACAAGGTCTGCTATTTTCTTAGCAGGCTTTCAAATTGTTCTTTATGCTCTCCAAGTGTCTTCTTAATATCCTTAATTTTTTTTAGTTATATTTTCTTTAAATTCTTTGAAGTTGTTTAGGAGATTTGTGTGATTGTCACTGATTAATTGTATTAAATCCTGTATCTCTTCAGAATATTTGGTTTGTTCTTTTGGCTGGGCCATCTTTTCCTGTTTCCTAGTATGGCTTGTAATTTTTTGCTGATGTCTCGGCATCTGAATATGTTGGTGAATTTACTCTGATGGCTAATTTCTCTCTCTTGCCTATTTTTTTTTTCACAGCTCTTCTTTGATATGTGGTTTAACTTATTCTCAGTCTTTAAAATTGCCCAGCTTAAGTTTTCAAAATTGGGCCGGGGACACAGATTTTCTCCCTGGGGTTGGATACAGAAGCGCAAAACAGTTATTGTACATGCAGTTTCAAGACCTGCCAGCAGATGGTGCTAGTCAGAGCACCTTTCCATGGAGGTGTTTCCATCTGGGTTTTCCTGTGTTCCTTTGTTGAATCTCCAGATGGAGATTCAAAGTGGGCTCTGCTGGCTGAAATCACTGGACAAAAGCATCCAGACCTCCCCTCTCTTATCCCTTGAAACAGCCGACAGGGAGGAAGATGTCTTTTCCTCTCTCAGTCAACTAGGGCAGGGCTCTTTTTGACAATTTCTCGATTTCTGTTTATTTTAAATCTCTCCCTCATTTTTGAATATTTTATTCTCTTCCTCATTTCTGAAGGACAGTTTTGCCATATAGAGAATTCTTGGCTGGCAGTTTTTCTCTTTCAGTATCTTAAATATGTCATACCACTGCCTTCTTCCCTCCGTGGATTCTGATGAGAAATCAGCACTTACTTTATTGAGCAACACTGTCGAGGGTGTGTTGATTTCATGAGGCTGTGTGGCTTGCCTATGGTGGCCAGAATTCCCTGGAGTCCTTGGGAGCACTTTTGTTTGAGGCTTTGTTTACTGAGGCAGTTTGTGAAATCCGCCTGGGTCCTGCCTAAGTGTAGCCTCCTGAGTGATCTCTCAACTCACTTTGTGTCCTTCTCTCTTAAAACCACTCCAGTCAGGCTTTTGCCCCCACAAGATGCAGTAATTGACCAGTTTGCAAATTTTTATCCTAAATCAGAGAAATGCTCTCTGACCTAAAGCAGCATCAAATGTTGGGATTATACCCCATCTCATCTTTAGCTTGATTTTGTCAGTAAATTTTACAAACACATACACATACACACACACAAGCTTTTTCACTTACTTCAGTATTAAGGTTGGTTTGATTCATCTAGATCCAGAGTCAGCAAAATTTTCTTTTATAGGGACAGATAATAAATATTTTAGGCTTTGCAGGCCATACTATCTCTCACAACTACTTAACTCTGCCATTGAAGTGAAAAGCAGCTATAGACAATATTTAAAGGAATGAGTATGGCTATGTTCCAATAAAACTTTATTTATCAACACTGAAATTTGAATTTCAGATAGTTTTTGCATCCTTTTAATTAAACTTTTTTATTTTGAAATAACTGTAGATTCATGCAGTTGTAAGAAATAATAGAGATCACATGTACCCTTTACCCATTTTCCTCCAGTGGTAATATTTTGAAAATTTATAGTATGATATCCCAAACAGGGTTTTGATATTGATACATTCAATGTAGAACATTTCCATCACCACAAGTGCCTCTCATGTTGCCCTTTTATAGCCACACCCACTTCTTGTCCACCCCTATCCTCTCCTTCATTCCTGGTAACCTTTAATATGCTGTTTCTATAATTTTGTCATTTCATGCATGTTATATAAATGGGATCAGATAAATAGGTAACCTTTTGGGATTGGTTTTTTTTTTTTTTCTACTCAGCATAATTCTCAGGGGATCAATATTTTGTTCCTTTTCCTTGCTAAGTAATATTCTAAGATGTGGATGCCCCACAGTTTGTTTAACCATTCACACATTGAAGGACATCTGGGTTCTTTTTTGGTTTTTAAAGTTTTATTTATTTCTGCCCCCTCCCCTGTTGTTTTTACACTCAGTGTCTGCTCTCTGTGTCCATTCGCTGTGTGTTCTTCTGTGTCTGCTTGTCTTCTCTTTAGGCAGCACCGGGAACCAATCCCGGGACCTTCTGTAATGAAAGAGAGGCGCTCAATCTCTTGTACCACCTCAGCTCCCTGGTCTTCTGTGTCTCTTATTGTCTCTCCTCTGTATCTCTACTGGTTGCGTCATCTTGCTGCGCCAGCTCTCCACGTGGGCCAGTACTCCTCTGCGGGCCAGCACTCCTGCGTGGGCCAGCACTCCGTGTGGTCCAGCTCTCTGCTTGGGCCTGCTTGCCTTCACCAGGAGGCCTTGGGAATTGAACCCTGGACCTCCTATATGGTAGATGGGAGCCCAATTGCTTGAGCCACATCTGTTTCTCTGGGTTCTTTTTAGTTTCTGGCTATTTGAGTAAAGTTGCCATGAACATTATTGTCCTCATTTCTCTGATATAAATGCCTGGGAGTGCAATTTCTGGGTCATATGGTAGTTGCATGTTTAGTTTTTTAAGAAGCGGCCAAACTGCTTTTAAGTGTGACTGTACCATTTTACATTTTCACCAATAGTGTATAAGTGATCCAGTTTCATTGCAACCTCATCAGTTTGGTGTTGTCACTATTTTTTATTTTAGCCATTCTGATAGATGTGTAGAGATATCTCATATTTATAATTTGCATTTCTTTAGTGGCTAATGATGTAGAAAATATTTTCATGCACTTATTTGCCATCTGTATGGCCTCTTCATTGAAATGTTTCCTCATGTCTTTTGCCCCCTTTTTATTGGATTTTTTTATTGTTGACTTTTGAGAGTTCTTGGTATTCTAGATACTAGTCCTTTGTTGGATATGTGGTTTGCAAATATTTTCTCACACTGTATAGCTTGTGTTTTCATTCTCTTAATAGAGCTTTTCATAGAGCAAAATTTTAATCTTGCTGAAGTTAAATTTATTGATTTTTCATTTTAAAGGTTGTGCTTTTGGTATCATGACTATCAAAACTTTTCTTGGCTAAAGCAGTTGCCTCAACAGTGACCTTTGACCTAGTTAATGATAGCTTTCCATCCCTGGGGCATAAGCACCCCCAGAGCTCAAACCCACATCTGAGGCCACCACCTACACACCTCACCCAAAATTCACCTCTGGTCACAAATGATAAGTTACCCATCCCTTGCCCTTGGATTCTAGTCCCTTTCCCTTTTCAGGTGCAGTTTGGAAACTAACCAACCTTTGACTCCTGCAGGAACTCTACCAACCTCCACTCCTGGTCTATAATAAAGGCACAAGCCCATGGAGTCCCTTTTGCTCTTTCTGTATGCTCCCCATCTGCTAGTTGAGCCACCTGAGCCAACTACCCTTCCCATACCCTCTAATGGCTGCATTCCTTCCCCCACCCCCAATGGCACCCTTCTCTTGGACACCTGAGAGTAACAGTTTTTATCTCATGCATTACAGTCTCGGTATCCCATTATGTCACGCATGACCTCCTTGCAGAACCAAATTTAAAATTCAATTTAACTAACTTGAAAATGGGTGTGAACTCGCTGTGTATAGGACCTTTTAAAGATGTTATTTTTTAGCTAAAGTGTGGCCAACTGAATCAGGATAGGTCTGAATCCTATGATTAGAGGCCTTAGAAGAGAGAAAGCCAGGAGGAGGAGCCAGAAGCTGGAAGTCAGTGGGACTGGGGAGAGAAAGGAGAGGACGTTGCCATGCCATATGACAAGATAGCCAAGGAACCCAAGGATTGCCAGTCGGCCAGAGCACTGCCCACCCTGGGAGGAAGCCAGCCTTTTAGCCTCTGAAACCGTGAGTCAATAAATTGCTGTTGTTAAGCTAACCCATTGTTAGAACTGTTAAAACAAATTTTTCTCCAAATAGGCTTTCCTAGAAGGGTTACTTTCCACATTTTAAAAATGAGGAACAGTGCCTGACTAATCAAAAGCTCCGTCAGAGGAGAGAACTTGTGCAGTGGGGTGAAGAGAACACACATAATGTGTTTGATGTCCAGAGAGATATAAGCAGAATGTGCAGACTCTGAAGGAAGCTTGTGTACTGTACAACGCAGAGACATGGCAGTGATCTCAAAGGTTATTGTCGAAGATGAGAAGGGCAGTGATAGCACCAACCACACAGAAATTCATTCTAGCCCTTTGCATTGGTAACTACCAGGGCTCCTGCTAACACTACCACAAACCATTGGCCACTATTGATACCTGAAGCATTGTTCCATAATACATACTCTACTCTTTGGCGCTTTCTTTATAAAGGGCCAAATAAAGATATTAGGGTCTCTCTTGCAACTATTCACCTTTGCTGTTGTAGCATGAAAGCAGCCATAGACAAGATGTAAATGGTTGAGTGTGACTGTGCTCCAATAAAACACGAATTACAAAAAACAGGCGGCAAGCCAGGTTTGGCCCTCAGATTGTAGTTTGCTGATCCCGGTTCTATACTCTCCATCCAATGGTTGGTCTCTACATCTTATAGTGAGGGACTATCAATACAACATGCTTGCCATCACAGTGAGATGGTCTCCGGTTTATATTTTAGAGTTTAAGTTATTACCCCTGCAGTTGCCATATCTTCCAATGTCAGAAGAAACAGACCCAATCATCCAGGCTATAGAAATCTTTACAATGGCGTTATCATCATGTGATACTCTCTCCAGAGTTGAAAATTTGAGATGAGGCTTGGAGGAAAAGCAAATAGTGAAAGGATTAGAAAGCATTCTTAGTTTTCTTTGGGGTGTGGAGCTTGTCAATGCTTTCAGAAACCAGGATAGGATGACTTTCTGGGTGATCTACAAACCCTGTCTGTCTACACCTTCGGTGCCAGTGTATTTAGAAATTGGAAGCTGTTGAAAGCAAAATTAAACTCTATTCTCCCAGCCATTCAGAGGTTATTCTAGGAGGACTTTGGAAGATCTTTGGTGATTTTTGGACATATATTTTTTTCCATATTGATTTTCAGGGTGACTAACAAGTTTCATTTTGGCAGCGAGTGTGTTCTGTCTTGCTGTAAAAAAGGGCAGCCAAAACAACCTGCTTCACTGCTTCCTATGCCTGCTTAGAAAGTATAATTTATTTGACAGTTTATAGGACGAGTATTTTTAACATAATGCTAACTATGCTGGATTTTCATCAGCACAGAAGGGCACTGAGGGAGTTCCTCTGTGGACAACGTAGGGTATCTATCTTATAGACTCACCAGCAAACTGCAGAGGTTCATACACACAGGTCTTTGGGTATAATATTACACGTGGTGAAGATAGTATTGAAAGTTAAGAAATCACATTAACTGTTGGGAGCAGAGCCAGGGTCAGCAGTGACAGCTTAAAGGTCCCTGTGCTTCACCACTCCTGGGGAAGGGTGTTAAACTTGTGCAGATATTTATTCAAAGATGAGGTGTTCTTTTTGATAAAAGAAGTGACTAATAGAGACGTAAAAACAAGAAAAGAGCATGTTGTTTATGACCAAAGGGCAATTATCAGTGTTTTTTTATTTTGTTTTGTAATTTTGTGTTAACTGATATTTCTTTTTTTTAAACAAATCAATTTTATTGATATATATTAATAGAGCATGCAATCCACCCAAAGTGTAGAATCAGTGGTATTTGGTATAATCACATAGCTGTGATTCAACCATTATTAGAGCATTTTCATTATTCCAATAATAATAACAATAAAAAACAGACAGGCACAATCCATCACCTCTCAGTCTCTCTATACTTCCCCTGCGTACATAGCTGCTATTCTGTTTCTGTCAATTATCAGTGTTTTAAAAACACTCTCCCTACAGTTATTAAGTCCCTTTGTTGTATAATAACAATTATTTTTGCATATTTTGGGCAAGCACATTTAAATTAGGGGAAAATCGTTTGTGTAAAAATTTACCAGAATTGCTAAGATACTAGAGGGAATGATCTGGTGCCTGAATTATTGGAAGCCCTTATCTAGTGAGTTGCCACAGAGCTTCCTAAAGATCTCTGTTATGGAAAGCCTTCTAATAAACTTCTCTCAGTAAACCTTCAAGGCTATTTCTAAAACATAGTCTGAATGAGTGCAGATCGCTCCATGGACAGGGCCACCATCTTATGCCAGCCATTGAGAATCCCTTGCCTAGACTGGTACAGCATTTTCCGACTCCACTCCTGCTTCCCCTGCCCAGACCTTCCTCCACACAGAAGTCAAAATAATCTTTAGAAGCACAGATCTGATCATGTAATTTCTCTGCTTTACACCCTCCAATGACAGCCCATTTCTACTAGAATAAAATCCCAACCCCTGGCTGTAGTATATGGTGCCACCCATATCCTGGCCCCCGCTCACCACTCCAACTCCATCTTGTGCCATTCTCTCCTGCGTGAGTGCCACTCACCCTTCTCCAGCCACACCAGGCCTCTTGCCAGTCCTCAAATGCACAAGCTCGTTTCCTTTCACCCTAGGCTCAGACACTGGCTGTTCCTGTGCCTGGAGGGCTCTGTCTCTAGGTCTCCACACAGATGCTCATTTTAAAAATTTTGGGTTTCAGCTCAAGCATCATGTCTTCAGAGGCCTTCCACATCAACTGCCCTCCAAAGTAGACCCCTGGGCTCTCTCATTCCCATCACTCTATTTGGTTTTCTTCATAGCATGTATTACTTTGTGAAATTATCTTAAGTTGTTTCATGAAACCTTTGGGTGACCCTGCTGGAAGATGGAGAAGTAAAGAGTGAGGTGGGGGGGATTCAGGCATGGGGAAGGGGTGCTTTTGGATATTGGCAATTTGGTTATTTTTTTCTTTTGAGAAAAACAATGGGATATAGAGACTGCCTTTTTTTCCTGGAGTATGGTTTTACAAGGTTTTGCATATTCAATTATTAAGAAGTAATAATACATAAGCAACAAAGGAAGAAACATGAAGTTCTTAAAAAAATTATTTTAATGCTCTTTCCTGTCTATTTGCTAATTTAATGTCAACTATTGATGGGCAGTAGAGTGTTTAAAAGTATAGGCTCTGTGATGCTTAATGTATGTAGAATATTTTATAAGGTTGTAAAGGTGTGGACATGGATAGAGTAGATGGTAACACATAGTGAGTGTAACTAACATGGCTCATTTATAAATGTGACTGTGGCTGAAAAGGGTAGCCTAGGGACGTAAATGTCAGTTGAAAGAAAACTATAGGATAAAGTAGGGCTGAATAACATAGTGATCTCAGTGGTGGATAAGGATTGTGGTTAACAGTACAAATATAAGAATGTTCTTCTAGGAACTAGAACAAACACATGTTACTATTACAAGGTGTTAAGAATATGGTGATACATGGGGAAAATGCAACTAATGTAATTTATGGATTATCATTGCCAATAATACTGTGATATTCTTTCATCAATGGCAAGGAAGTTACTATATCAACACTAAGGGTCAACAATGGGGGCTTGGGGATAGATATGAGATTTTTCCTTTTGGAGTGATGAAAGTGTTCTAGAAATGACAGCAGAACTCTGTGATGAAGATAAGAGCCACTGAGTGTACACTTCAGATGGACTGTACAAGGCATGGGGCTGTATAACACAGTGAAATGAACCCTGAGGTGGAAAATGGTGTGTGGTTAAGTACAAATATGAGAACGTTCTCTTATGAACTATAACAAATATATAGTACCAATGCATGTTGTTAATATTAGGAAAAATGATGCCAAATGTGAGCTATAGACTATAGGTAGCAGTAATACTTTGATGATGTTCTTTCATCATTTGTAACAAATGTGCCACAACAATGCAAGGTGCTGGTAGTGGGGTGATGTATGGGAGTCCTGTATGTTATGCCTGATTGATTTGCAAACTCACAACTTTTCTAATTAAAAAAAAATTAAAAATATTATTCTAAGTGATAGCAACTAGACACAAAGTAGTACATATTGTATGATTCCATTTATATAAAATGTAAATATAAATAAATCTATAGAGACAGAAATAGATTAGTGGTTATGTAGGGCTGGGGATGGATTGAAAGATTGAGAGGTGACTGTTAAGGATTAAGAGTTTTTCTTTGTCCACTCCATCCCAGTCCCCTCAGGATTGGGGGAAGAACTATGGACTAGAGTGGACTTGATGGTATTCTCTTGTTCGCATATGGTGATTCTAGCAATGCAAGAAATTATAACAATGAGGTGGAGCCAGTGGCCACTTGACACTTTTGGGGTAGGGAGGGGACGAGCAGTTGAAATACAGGGGCTTCTTTGGGAGTTGGAGGTTGTCCTGAGTACTGTTGTGGCAACGGATGTAGGCCATTTTAAATCAGCACACACCACTCAGAACTGAGTGGGAGAAAGTGTGGTCTACAGTGTGAACTGTGGTCTATGGTTGGTGGCAAGGCTCCAGGATGTGTAAGTTCATTGAGGTTGGTGGGTCGCACTGTGGGAGATGTTTGTGTGGGATGTGATGGGAGGTGTGGGAGGTGGGCAACATGGGAATCCCAGTGGGTTCCGTGTAATATTTTGGGTAATCTAAGCACCTCTTAAAATATATGTATATATATATATATAAACAACATTTTTGTAAGCAAATACACATATATGCATATATATTTATATATCATTTTGCAAATGTTTGTATGTATTTTGAGAATTTTGATTTTTACCCATAATAAAAAAAAATAATAATAATAAAAAAAAAAAAGAGTTTTTCTTTCTGGAGTAATGAAAATGTTCTAAAATTTATTGTGGTGGTGAATGCACGACTCTGATTATGCTAAAAGCCACTAATTGTACACGTTAGAGGGACTGTATAGTATGTGAATATATCTCAATAAAACCTGTTTTAAAAAAATGTAAACTCTGTGGCTAGTTCCGTAGGGGAGGGAGAGGCTACTTGGTTTGGGATACAGTGCAGTCAAGAAAGGAAAGCAGAAAAGGAAGCATGTACAGACGCTGGGAGGGGACTCTTGAGCTGGACCTTGGACTCCAATCCTGGCTCCACTACTTGTTGTTTGATGGGCCAAGTAGCTTAACCTCTCTGTGCTGCAGTTTCCTTATCTCTCTGACCTAGTGGTTTGTGTGCAACATGATTAGTAAAAGGTATAGAAATGAATTAAAAGGCCACCACAGTATTACGGCTATGAGGTAGTTTAAATATAAATAAAAGCAGTTGCCTCACTCAAAAAAAAAAAAGTAAGCTCTGGAGCTGAGCTGCCAGGATCTAAATCCCCACTCTTCAGCGTGCCAACTCTGTGCTCTTGGGAATGTTAAAGCCTGCCTGTTTCTCTGTGTCCTGATCTGTAAAACGAGATAATAATAGTACTCGTTTTGTGAATTTGTTGAGGGGATTGCACGAGCTAACACACACTCTTAGAATGATCCATGGCACATAATAAACACTCAATACATGTTAATTGTCATTATTACTGGAGAATAAAAAATAACCCTCCCTTTTGGGGCCTCTTGAGAGAAATGATGAGGTGACTAGATGAGATGAGAGCAGTTCCCCACTTTTGAAGCAGCCCCCAAGTTTTGTGCATAAAGCATCACCATGGATAGATCTTTCTTCTGTCTATCCTTTGCCAAGCTACTTAAACTGAAAAGCAGTGAAAGAAATCTCACCAGCAAAGCATAAGGAGCAGCTCAGATTCTCTAACATCTGAGAATTATTAAATATTATCTTGGGTAGAAAAAATTTTCTAACTGGTACTGTTGCTATATGTATTCATGCATGCACACACACACTTTGCAGCTTTGTAAATATTTTTATTAAGTAGGCCTACAAAGGGAAAAAGTGCCTTCTTAATCTTATTAGTTGACTTGTTATTTTCTTCAACCAGAACAAAAACCAGAACCCACAAAACCCTTGAGAGAATGATTAGATTATTTTTTTAATTAATCCTTAGCACCTAGAATAGTATTTGGCACAGAACAGGCACTCAACAAATGCCTGTCTGATGAAAGAACAATTATCTCAGCAAACCTTTGAGGGAGGTGCTCTAATTATCCCATGGTGTAGATGAGAAAACTGAGGCTTGTCCAAGATCACAACTGGTCAGTTGCTGGAGTTGGGTTTGAAAGCAGCCAGTGTTTTTAAAAATCCTATAGTTTTTGTAGCATTTCCCCCTTTTAAAATATCAATCCAAATAATCCTTTCCATTCCATCCCAAGTTCCACCTAGATAGCTACACTGCCACAGACCCTAACTAGGCCTAATCTTTCAATTCATCCAATCCAACTAGCAATTTACTGATAGAATAATCTTTAAACATTGTTTTTCTCATATCAACCTACTGTTCAAAAATGCCTGTGGCACCATATAGAAATGGATATTTCTGTCTACATCAACTCCATGCTTCCAAACTTATTCCTCTTTTTCTATCATCTTTTCTTAGGTTATCTAGCTATGTATAAAATTGCAGTAGGAACTCACACTCAATATTCAAGCATCTTAATTTACTAAATAAGCAAATTAATAAGTGATTCTTTGATCTACAAAAGACTTATTAAGGGATTTTAAACGCCGAATAAAAAAGCTGAGAAAACTGAGATTTGGCGAAGTTATGTAACACTGAGTTTTTCAGAAGTCTTGTGATAGGATGTTAGAGTCAGAGTTGCTTCCATGTAAGAGTTAACTTTGAGCAAAACAGTCAGGAGGAGCCTCTGGTTCCAAGTGACTAATCTTTTCTATATCCTGCTTTATGCAACCCTTAGAGCCAAAGAAACTTTACCAAAGGATTAAAACTTACGTAAACAACGATCCTTTTATTTACAACTCTAATTCTCTGGGGAACAAGGAGCTTCAGCTTACATGTGTGCAGTCCTGTATTCATACTGGTCAATCAATATGTAATTTTTTAAAAGTCTAATGGCCTTCAGTGTAGAAGCAGCAGTGAATGGAAATGATGGTGAATGCGAAGGTAAAAGTAGTTCATTTACTCTGGTTGTTGTGGGTTATAGTTTAGTTGTTTTTGCTTGGAAAAATATAAGGCAAATTTAATACTTAATCCTTAGTTAAATATATATAAGATTCTTTGGATTTTCTAATACCTTGCCTATAGTTTTCTAATAGCGATGGCAATTCTGTTTAATGCAGAATTTGGGCTGTAGTAATCTTATTGTTTGTTTATATACACACATACAAGCATATACATCTATACTTTGATTTTTCAAACATATGGTTGAATATTAGAAGCAAGTCTCAGTGATTCTGGAAAATGTTCTTATTCTCTTGCTTTATCCATGGCCTGAAAGGCTCCTCTTTGTATATCCAGTTCCTCCATATCCAATTTCTGATCTAGTCATCATTCCCACTCTCCCCAGAAATTCTAGAGCATTGGTTGTCTATATTATACACACATACACCCTCAACACACACACACACACACACACACACTTCATTGGAGTTTTCTTTCAAAATTCAAAAGTGAGAAATAATTATTTTAAAAATAGCCAAATAACACAAAGGTGTAAAAAGGAGGAAGAGCCAATTTGGAGATAGATAGATAGATAGATAGATAGATAGATAGATAGATAGATAGATAGATAGATAGATAG
>JAKSZT010054549.1:3608344-3620086 GCA_026826555.1 Tolypeutes matacus | reverse complement strand
TAGATAGATAGATAGATAGATAGATAGATAGATAGATAGATAGATAGTCATGTAAACAAATATGAAATATATATAATTATATGTATTTACATTCTTTTGTTTGCTCCTACTTTTGTTTACAAGAATAGGATCAACATTGTACACATAACTTGGACTTGTTATATTCATTCATTTAGCCATGTAATATGGCCATTCCTAGGCCAGTACATATATATATCTAAATCATTCTTGGTCCACAAATCCTAGACAAGAACATCCATTTCTGTAGAACAGATTTCCAAAAGTGAAATAACAGAAACAATATGTACTGTAATTCACAATCCCATTTCCCCACACCATTACATTGTGTTATAAATCTTTTTAACTTTTGCTAATTTAATATATGAAAAAATGTGCCATTTTGAATAACATTTCCTTGGCTACCAGTGAGACTGAGCATCTTTTATAAAAACATCCTTATGAAAATTCTCTTATCTGTATTTCCTCTTTTATGACCCCCAAGTTCATACATTTTACCTATTTTTAAAAATCAATTTGTAGGAGCCCTTTGTTTACATGTCTCTTATATATGTTTGAAACATTTTTTCCTTGACTATTTTTATTTGTAACCCTATTTATGATATTTTTTGCCATTGTGTAATTTGTAATTTTGAAGTTGACCCTGTAAATTTTTTCCTTTATGGTTTCTTGGCTTCTTATCTTTTAAAAGAAGTTCTTCACGCTGAGGGTCCATAAACATTTTCCTAATTTTTTCAAATATTTTCATTTTTCATTTTTTATTTTTGAACGTGATATTAGTCAGGGGTATCACTTTTTTCCTTCTGGGTGGAGATCTAATTATGATATCAGTACTGTTTATTAGATAAGCTATACTTTTGCTGCTGAATTGTGATTGTTGTATCTATTTTATATTACATTTTTATTTATACTGAATCTACTGATGGACTAGTTTTTGTACCAATGATCTGCCTGTCTGTATTCTTGCGCTGATAACATTCTATTTTAATCATATTAGTATTACAGACTGTTTAGTAACTCATATGACAAGTGCCTATCATCTTGTTCAATATTTTTAAACCTATCTTACACATTTATTCTTCCATATAAACTTAAAAAACATTTTGTTCAATTCTAAAAGAAAACCTGAACAATAAAAGCTACTATCTCAGTTAAATTATCTAAAATTGCATTAACTATTTATACTTATTTAGGAAAGATGCATATTTTAATATTGGTATATTTTCTTGTCCACTAAGCAGGGTGGTTTTTCTTAATTTATACAGGCTGTATTTTATGTCTTTCAATATAACATTGTGTGTTTTTCTTTATGCAGTTCATGTGCACTTTTTCTTAAAGTTTTCCAAGATATTTTGTAGTTTGCTATTGTGGATGAGTTTTAAATTTTGATTTCAATATGTTACTGTTAGAATAAAAAAAGCCTTTGGTTTTGTATATTTATCTTATATCACTGAATCATATCCTTTTATTAATTATTATATTTTAAGATTATTTTTGTGATTTATAAGTATTAATTATTTGCAATAGAAAAAAATGATTTTTCACCTATAATACTTAGGTATTTATTTCCTTTTCTCGTTTTCTTATGTGAACTAAAATTTGCAGAACAATACTGAATAATAACGGTATTATTAGGTAACCTTTATTTTTTCCTGATTTTAGTAGGACTAGCTTAGTTAGTACACAATTTATACAGTGTTTGAAATAATGTCCTTAGTATAGTGCACGCTTTGTTGCCATCACTATCTTCCTGCCAAGATGGTAAGCAATTGCTAGAACTATATTAGTGGAAGGATCTGCTATTTTATGTGAATTAATCTTCTCAGCCACTGAATATCAGGGGCTTGGGTATCCCACCCACTTCCTAATATTAGAAATGTCTAAAGTTCTGAAGGGAAAATATTTTTATATGCATCTCTTCTGGGATAACTTACTGTTCTCCAGTCATAGCATTCTATGCACATTTTTTTCCTTCATGCAGAACTGGATTTATAGAGGTGGCCATATAACTTTGTTCAGGAACAGCTTCCTCTAAGTTCTATTTTATGTCCTTGGAAGGAAGTCAGGACAATTGAAAATGAGGCATATCATCATACAGGGCACCCATACATGACCACACCACCAGCACCTTGCATTGTTATGAAACATTTGTTACAAACTATAAATAGCATTGTCAAAATATTGCTATCATTTTACAAATATTGGTATGTATTGTGAAAATTTTGACTTTTACCCACAATAAAAATATATATATATATATATATATATATATATATATTACTCTTAACTATAGCCCATGTCTTACATTTGGTGTACTTTCCCCTCAACCCACCCAGTTAGTAACACCCTGTATTAGTATTATACATTTAATACTAATTAACCATTTGTATACTAATCAAACTAATTAGTGTTTAATTAAATACTAATTAAACAAATGTATAAACAAATTATACATTTGTTGTAGCTCATGAGAAAACGTTATATATATATTGTCCTGTTGACCACAGTCCATCCACCACCACTGGAGTCCCTGTGTTATCCAGCGCCATGTTTTGTACCATCCATTTGAAGTGTACACTCAGTGGCTTTCATTTTCATCACAGAGCTGTGTGGTCATCATCTCAATTTTAGAACATTTGCATAACTCCTCAAAGAGAAATCCCATGTACCCTTCTACCCCTATAGTTTATCTCTTAAAATTGATATATCTTCTCTGTCATTGCCGCAAAATATTGCAATATTACTGTTCACTATTATCCATAAGTTACATTAGTTGTAATTTTCCCAAGTATCACCATATTCTTAACATTTTGTAAAAGAACATTCTTATCTTTATACTATTAACCACAATCTTCATCCACCACTGAAATCACTGTGTTACACATACCATAGATTATTCTCTAGTTTCCTTACAATTGACATTTACATCCACAGATTACCCCTTTCAGCCACAATCTCATTTGTAAATCATTAGTGTTAGTTATACTCACTACAATGTGTTACCATCAACTCTATTTATTTTCTATTCACTTTTACAATAAAGCTTCTATATACATTGAACATCAGTTCCCATTCTCAACCCACATTCTCTTTCCTAGTAACCTATATTCTAAAGTTTACCTCCGTGAGTTTACTCATCATATTTAGGTCATATTAGTGGGATGATAGGATATTTGTCTTTTTTTGTCTGGCTTATTTTCACTCAACATAATATCCTCAAAGTTCATCCATGTTGTCTTATGTATCCTGATTTCATTTCTTCTTATAGATGAATAGTATTTCATTGTATGTATGTACCACATTTTGTTTAGCCATTCATCAATTGATGGACACTTGGGCTGGGTCCATATTTCAGCTTTGTGAATAATGCTGCTGTGAACATCTGTGTAAATGTCAGTTTGCGTCCTTACTTTCAGTTCTTCTGAATATATTCCTGGTAATGGGATTGCTGGATCATACCACAGTTCTATATTCAGTTTCTTGAGGTACTGCCAAACTGTCTTCCACAGAGGCTGTATCATTCTACATGCCTACCAGCAGCGAAGGAGCCATCCTATTTATCCACATCCTCTCCAGCACTTAGAGTTTTCTGTGTTTTTTGTTTGTTTGTTTGTTTTTTTCTTTTCTTTCTTTTTTTGCTGATGGTCATTCTATAAAGTGTAAAATGGTGTCTCATTGTAGTTTTGATCTGCATTTCACTAATAGCTAATGATGAACATTTTTTTCATTTTTTTTTTTCATGTGCTTTTTGGCCATTTGTATTTCCTCTTTGGAGAAATGTCCATTCAGGTCTTTTGCCCACTTTTAAAATTGGGCTACTTGTCTTTTTATCGTTGAGTTGTATGATCTCTTTCTGTAACACGGATATCAAACCCTTGTCAAATATTTGGTTTCCAAATATTTTCTCCCATTGAATAGACTGCCTTTTGACTTTATTGACAAAGTCTTTTGAGGAACAAAAGTGTTTAATTTTGAGGAGGTCCCAATTGTCTATTTTTTCTTTTGTTGCTTGTGCTTTGGGTGTAAGTTTTAAGAAACCACCATTTACCACAGGATCTTGGAGATGTTTCCCTACATTTTCTTCTAAAAGTTTTATGATTGTAGCTTTTACATTTAGGTCCTTGGTCCATTTGGAGTTCATTTTTGTATAAGGTGTAAGATAGGGGTTCTCTTTCTTCTTTTGGATATGGATATCCAGTTCTCCCAGCATGATTTGTTGAAAAGCCTATTCTGGCCTAGCTGGGTGGACTGACAGTCTTGTAAAAAATCACTTGACTATAGATGTGAGGGCCTATTTCTAAGTGCTGAATTTGGTTCCTTTGGTTAATATGTCTTTCTTTATGCCAGTACCATGCTGTTTTTACCACTGTAGCTAGGTAATGTTCTTTAAAGTCAGGAAGTGAGAGTCCTCCAACTTTGTTCTTTTTAAAGACATTTTCGGTTATTAATCTTATATCCTACCACCTTTCTGAATTCATCTATTAGTTCTAGTAACTCTGTTGTGGATTCTTCTGGATTTTCTAGATATAGGATGATATCATCAGTGAAAGGTAACAGTTTTACTTCTTTTCCTATTTGGGTGCCTTTTATTTCTTTATCTTGCCTAATTGCTCCAGCCAGAACTTTTAGCACAATATTGAATAATTATGGTGACAGTTGACATCCTTGCCTTCTTCCCTATCTCAGTGGTAGATCTTTCAGTCTTTCACCATTGAGCACAATGCTAGCTTCGGGTTTTTCATATATGCACTTTACCATGTGGAAAAGCTTCTTTCTTTTACTCTTTTTTGGAGTGTTTTTATCAAGAAATGATGCTCTATTTCGTCAAATGCCTTTTCTGCATCAATAGAGAGGATCATGTGATTTTTCTTCTTCAATTTATTCATCTGGTTTATTACCCTAATTGATTTCCTTGTGTTGAACCACCCTTGCATACCTTGCATATCAAATGTATAAAACCCACTTGATAGTGGTGTATAATTATTTTAATGAGCTTTTGGATTTGGTTTGCGAGTATTTAGTTGAAGATTTTTGCATCTATATTCATTAGAGAAATTGGTCTGTAATTTTCTTTTTTCATAGAATCTTTATTTGATTTTGGTATTAGGGTGATGTTGGCTTCATAGAATGAATTTGGTAGCATTCTTTCCTGTTCAATTTTTTGGAAGCGGTTGAGCAAAATTGGTTTTAGATCACCTTTGAATGATTGGTAGAATTCCCCTGAGAAGACATCTTGTCCAGAACTTTTCATCTTTGGGAAGTTTTTTGATAAAGTGATTCAATCTCTTGACTTGTCATTGGTTTGTTGAGGTCTTCTATTAATTCTAGGGTGAGTATAGGTTGTTCATGTGTTTCTAGGAATTTGTCCATCCTGTCTATGTTGTTTAGTTTG
Organism: Tolypeutes matacus; assembly: GCA_026826555.1. Lineage (NCBI taxonomy): Eukaryota > Metazoa > Chordata > Mammalia > Cingulata > Chlamyphoridae > Tolypeutes > Tolypeutes matacus. The sequence goes on along the minus strand of JAKSZT010054549.1, from coordinate 3,614,676 downwards.
TGGGCCTACAGTTGTTCATAGTATCATCTTATGATCTTTCTTATTTCTGCAGGGTCAGTGGTGATGTCCCCCTCTCAGTTCTGATTTTATTTCTTTTCATCTTCACTCTCTTTTTTTTTCTTTGTCAGTTTAGCCATGGGTTTGTCGATTTTGTTGATTGTTTCAAGGAACCAACTTTTGGTTCTGTTGATCCTCTCTATTTTTTTTTTTTTTTTTTTCTCCATTTCATTTATTTCTGCTCTGACCTTTGTTATTTCATTCATTCTGCTTGCTCTGGACATTGTTTGCTGTCCTTTTTCTAGATCCACAACCTGTGTGGTTAGGTTGTTGATTTTAGCTCTTTCTTCTTTTTTAATGTAGGCATTGAGGGCTATGAATTTCTCTCTCAGTACGGTTCACTGCAGCCCATAGGTTCTGATATGTTGTATTCTCATTTCATTCTTCTCCAGATATTTACTGATTTCTCTTTCAATTTCTTTTTTGACCCACTGATTATTTAAGAGTGTGTTGTTTAATCTCCATCTATTTCTGAATTTTCCCTTTTTCCATCCATTATTGATTTCCAGTATCATTACATCATGAGAAGAGAAAGTGCTTTGTATAATTTCAATCTTTTTAAATTTATTGAGATCTATGTTGTGACCCAACATATGATCTATCCTGGAGAAAGATCCATGAGCAATTGAAAAGAATGTATATACTGCTGTTTTGTGGTGTAATGCTCCATATGTATGTTAGGTCTAGTTCGTTTATCATATTATTCAAGCTCTCTGTTTCTTTATTTATCCTCTGTCCACATGTTCTATCCAGTGCTGACAATGGTGTATTGAAGTCTCCAACTGTTATTGTAGCGACATCTGTTTCTCACTTTAGTTTTGCCAGTGTGTGCCTTAGGTATCTTGGGGCACCCAGGTTAGGTGCATAAATATTTATTATAGTTATTTCTTCTTAGTGAATTGCCTCTTATATTAAATATATATATAATATCCTTTTATTTTATATATATATATATATATATACACACACACACATATATATAATGTCCTTCTTCATCCCTTATAACAGTTTTGCATTTAAAATCTATTTTGTTTGATACTAATATCACTACTCCATATCTTTTTTGTTCCTATTTGTATGGAATATCTTTTTCCAACCTTTCACTTTCAACCTTATTTTGTCCTTACTTCTGAGGTGAGTCTCTTGTAGACAGCATATAGATTGCTCATATATAATATAATATAATATATATATATATATATATATATATATATATTTATATATATTTATCCATTCTGTCAGTCTATGCCTTTTGACTGGGGAATTCAATCCATTAACATTATTGTTATTACTGCAAAAGCATTACTTACTTCATCCATTTTTATCTTCTGCTTTCTGTGGTCACATCTTGCTATTGTCTGCCTTTTTACCCTTTAAGGTACCTTTCCTAATAGTCTTCATTTCTATACTCTTCTCCAAGTCTCTTGCCCTTGATTTTTACTTTCAGACTGTAGCACTCCCTTTAGTATTTCTTGTAAATCTGGTCTTTTGGAAACATAATCTCTCAGTTTTTGTTTGTCTTTGAAGATTTTAACCTCATCCTCATTTTTGAAGGACATTTTAACCAGATAAAGAATTCTTGGCCAGCAGTTTTTCTCTTTGAGTACCTTAAATACATCATACCAATTTCTTCTTGCCTCCATGGTTTCTTATGAGAAATTGGCACTTAGTCTTATTGAGGTTCCCTTGTGTGTGATGCTTTGCTTTTCTCTTTCTGCTTTCAGAATCCTCTGTCTCTGGAATTTGTCATCCTGAACAGTAGGTATCTCAGAATAGGTCTATTCAGATTTATTCTGTTTGGGGTATGTTGTCCTTCTTGGATATTAATATTATGTCTTTCATAAGGATTGGGAAGTTTTCATTCATTACTTCCTCAGATATTCTTTCTGCTCCCTTTCCCTTCTCTTCTCCTTCTGAGACACCAATAACACGTATGTTTGTGTGTTTCACATTGTCATTCAATCTCCTGAGAACCCTGTTCCATTTTTCCGCATTCTTTTCTCTTTCTGCTCCTGCCTTTTCAAATTTAGATGTTCTGTAGTCAATTTCACTAATTCTGTCCTCCATCAATTCAAATCTGCTGTTATATGCATCTAATGTATCTTCAATCTCATCCATTGTGTTTTTCATCCCCATAACCTCTGTTACCTTTCTTTTCTGGCTTTCAAAATTTTTTTTATGTTCACCTAATGTCTTCTTAATATCCTTTATCTCCTTAGTCATATTTTCCTTCAACTCCTTGAAGTGATTTCAGAGATTTGAGATTATTGTTGATTAGTTGTCTTAAATCCTGTGTCTCATCAGGATGTTTGGTTTGTTTGTTTGGCTGGGCTGACTCTTCCTATTTCTTATTATGGCTTGTAATTTTTTGCTGTTGTCTAAGCATTTGAATAGTTGGTGAATTTGCAATGAGTCAGTTTCTTTTGCCTTGTAGTTTCATTTCATGGCTCTTCTTTGATTTTTGGTTCAACTTATTCTAAGTCTTTAAAATTGCCCAGTTTAAGTTATCAAAATAAGGCTGGGGACTCACTAATGGGGTGCAGATCCATCCCCATTAGTTTGGGACAAGAGACTCCTAAAAGCAGTTTTTCTCCTTGCAATTTCCCAGCCGGCCAACAGACGGCACTTGTCAGTGAATCTTTCCACAGAGGTGACAACCTTCAGTTGCCAATGATTCTGGTCTGCCTAGAGTGGAGCTTCAAAGCACAGTCTGCTTAAGAAGTCTAAAAGGCAAAAGTCTCTGGCTGTATCTGCTTCCAGGAGACAAAAAAAAACCAGTGAATCACTGGGACTAGTTTGGGGGATATCTTAGATCTTGCTGATTGGGTCATATGGAGGGTTGATGAAACCTCAGATCATAAAGTGTCTGCTTTCTACCCAAGGTTGAAGGAAGTAATTGTGCATAACTAGTAAGAAGAGGGGCATTTTTCCCTGTCAAGGACACTGCAGGTGACAGATCACTAATGAAGAGTGGGATACCCAAAGAATCCTTGAATGTGACCATATGTTTTAGCTTTCTGGCAGCTAAAACAAATACCATACCATGGGTTGGTTTAAACAACAGGATTCTGTTGGCTCACAGTTTCAGAGGTTAGAATGCTTGTTTACTCCAGGGGTTGGTATCTTCTTACTGTCTGGTAATCTTTGGGGTTCCTTGGCTTTTCCATTACATGGCAGTGCACATATTGGCATCTTCTCCTCTCTTATGGGTTCTGTTGACTTCCAGCTTCCTCCTGCTCCCATGGTTTATTCTGTCCAATTTCCTTTGCTTATAAGGATTTCAGCCATATTGGATCAAGGCCACCCGCATTCATTTTGAGCGTACCTTAACTAATACCACCTTCAATGGTCCTGCCTACAAATGGGTCCACAGGGCCAGGGGTTGGGACCAGGACATGTCTTTTGTGAGGGACATGACTCAGTCTCCCACACCATGAAAGAAAGAATCAATTTTAAATATCTGCCCTGGCCAAAGGAGGCAAGAATGGCATTTCCTGTTTCCTTAACTCCTCCCCTGCAAGCTTCACCTCTGGAGGAGAGAGAATCAGCAGTGGGAGAAGGTGATATAGCCGGTGTAGGAGAAGCTAAGATTTGAAATATCTCTTCTCTTGCCACCTGCAGGCTTTGGACCTGCTGAATAGGAGGGAAGAAATTTTCATTTAAATGAAGTGAAAAGTGGATTAGATATATTGATCCAGAACTGAGCACTTGGGGAAAATAAAGGACTTTTTTCTTATCTTTTGGAAATAGAAAGTGGTATGGCCTGTGTGAGATTTCATTTAGTGTTGGGAAAATAATTGTAACTGTAGAATCAATCTGCTAGGCAGTGGAGAGAGAAGAATAAGGCTGTTTTCTGATTATGCCACATAAATTCCATTTGTTCAAGGTGCTTGCACTTGTAATTCATTTTAAATGTAAATATTGCTTGGGAGCACAATCTAGCGTCTCCCCTTTTGACCATATTCAGATATGTATATTTCAGTGCTGTTAATTACATTTACAGTGTTGCACTACCTTCACCACCACCCATTACCAAAGCATTCCCCTCCTTATGAAGGACGACTTTTAAAGTAGAATTTATCAGTCATAATAATGATAATTGTTTCAGCAATTTATATAGCATTTAAAATCTTTCAGAATATTTACTTCTTATAAGCAAGAAATAAGTAGGCTTCTAATTCCCATGTTTGAAATGAGGAAAGAAAGTAAAAAGTGTCTTCATCTTAAGCTGTACTTAATATAGCTACTAAGAAGCAGAACACGGAAGAGATAGATCCCAAGCACGCCAGCTTTTCAATTATTTTTTCTAGCAATAGCAGCAGCAGGTGCTACCCATTATTGAGTCTTATAGTATGTCAGACTCTCTGGCAGGCACCATATATCTTTTATCGTATTTTAAAAATTTTATGTCACATGGATATCTAATCCTTTTAGGACATGCAAGAGAAGATTGAGATAGCTCCAATTTTAGTCAATTCTAGGAAGTCTAAATAGACTAAGACATGCTTAGATGGTCTATTGGTATCAGAGATATTTAGGTTATTTGGGTTTAAAAATGAGAAGTAATGCAGATGTGGTGGCTGCACCTTGGGTATTCCAAAATGTTCAAGTATATGATGCAAATGTTGGCAGGACAAGAAAAGACTGGGAGACTGTAGACTGGAAGGGGTTGTGGGTGATTTATATACTTGGGAACACTAGAATATTTTCTTTCTTCCTCTCCAAACTCTTGCACTACACATTGCAAACTTTATTATTATTTTAGCTCTTTGAAAAGAGTACTTTTCAAAACTTTAAAAAAAGCTATCTTTTTACAGGTTTACATTCTTTTCCTTTTTGTGGACATTAACCACTCTGAGCTCAAGGTTTATAAGTCCATGTTTGTTAAACAAAATAAAGTGTGTGACAGCACTTTAGGAAGTCAATTCTATATTAATTTATCTTTGGCTTATACCCCTTAAACTTATGCCTTGTATCAATCCTGACTTTGCAAGCTATTTTATGTGATTAAAATTTTTCTGTAAAACTCTCAACATCTAGTTTGGTAATGTAAACATAGTTCACCAACATTTTTGTATTACAGATAAAATTTGTTGATAGTAACAATCTGTAATTTTCTCTACATTTGTAAGAATATAATATGGTGATCTAATGAAATAATATGCATTTATTTATATTTTAAAACGGAAAAAGAAGGTGTAAATAGGTATATGAAAAGTCCATGGGAGGCACCTCATTTTCAGGAAGACCTGGTTTCTTTTTCTCTCCATTTTGTTTCTTTTATCTCTGTGTGGGTATGATTATTTCTTTATTTCCTAGTTGCACTTATGTCATTTGTGGTTTATATGATCCTATTCTTTATGGTGTAAATCTTGTTGTTAAAAACCATGCTAAATGGGGCTAATTGGAAAGATACCTAATATCTAAATTCATTATGAACTACAGTGCCAGAAAACACACGCTTGCAACGTGAACTCCTCTTTGGCTTTTCTCTAATATCTTTTACATTTACATGGGAGAATAAGTTATGTATATAAAAAAGGAAAAGGGAAGAGGGAGGACTCTAGTCTTGAGTTTCTGGTTTCCCGTTGGGACACTAATCACTTGATAACCTCTTAAGCCAAGGTTGAGTTTTAGCTAGGTAATGAGTCTCACTTATATTTGAAAATTATGGCCACATTTATGTATATTTCTATAAGCTAAATTGTACTTTAACTGTATTTCCCTAGAAAAGGCAACTAGAAAGAAACGGTGTAGGTGGGTAATAATATCTAAACTTATCTGAAGCAAAGTTGCAGATAAAAACATATAGTAAACCGTACTATGATTATAACAATTTTTCAGATGAGTAAACATTATATCCTGATGCCTCCCTGTATTGCAGATGAAAAAGTAATTCACTTCAAAATACTGGTCACACTGACCAGGCTCGTTTTTAATGGCAAAGCAGTACATTATCCATTTTAGCATATTCAGTTCCTAAACTCAAATATACCAAAAGGGCAAAATGTACTAGAGATGTGTGAGATTTAAAAGATATTAAAGAGCTTCAGCACATTATGTCTTAAAATAGCCACATTTAAGGATTCATCAGATTGGTGTATTACAGTGTTTACAATGATGAAGTACAAAAGTGTTTTATCTACATTCGAATATACTCTATAAGACTAATCCTTGCACCAGTTGTAACTATTAGAATCTCCTGAACATCCTGACCTTTGTTTATTTTCTCTCTCTCTCTCTCTCTCTCTCTCTCTCTCTCTCTCTCTCTCTCT
>JAKSZT010054549.1:3585419-3608334 GCA_026826555.1 Tolypeutes matacus | reverse complement strand
TCTCTCTCTCTCTCTCTCTCTCTCTCTCTCTCTCTCTCTCTCTCTCTCTCTTTTAACTCAGAAGTCTCAGAATCAAGGTGGGGCTGAATATGACATTAATGAAGTGGTATAGTTTAAAAAAAAACAATGCTTTGGTCAGTGCCATATCCTAGAATTTTAGTTAATGATAATCACAACTAAAATTTATTGTGTTGTATTGGCAGGAATTATTATATTCTAAGTGCTTTTAATACATTATCTCTTACCCTCATTGCTCTGCAAAACAGTATTTTCTTCATATAGAAATGAGGAAATTGAGGCTAAGAGAAGTTAAGAAATCTGTTTACAATTGTGAAAAAGAGCTAGGATACTCACAAAGATCTGCCTGATATTTCAAATTACAGAAAGTTACAGGAGTTAATTCTCAACAGGTTTTCTGCTCGAGACCTTTTGTCTGACTAGGCTTCATGTTTCTGAAAGTGGAGGCATACATTCAAAGAGAGGAAGTGAATTATTACAAATGAGGAAACAGTTTTATCACACACAGTTATAGCCATGCATGGGACCAGAGCCTTCCAGCCTCGTGTACGCCCATACTAATTATTTCAGCATTTTGGTTACATAGGCACCATATTTATATGTCTGTAGGATAATCAGGCCATTATGTCTGTCCTTGGAGATGAAGAGATTTTTGAAAGTCTACACATTTTTTTGATATAATTCTTGTCCAATATTGTAATTTCAAAAGTGTTTAATTAATATATATTTGCTATTTTGGGGGTAATATTTCTGCTTACTTAAATTCTATCCTCAGTTTTCTCCCATCTTTCAAGCTTCCTTACAGTCCAGGTAAGCTCTATCAAGTGTACTGTCTCCATATGGTCTGCTGTTTCATATTTTAGGATTTCTGGGCCACTTCCCACTGATCATAACCTTTGTTCTGAATCACAAAAGGAATATCCCCACAAGGAAGTGGGTGGAGAGACAAGAGGAGAACAATCAAGGCAAGGATTTTCCGAACTTGATCTTGAATGATTCTGTCAAAATTTTGTAAGTCTAGATGCTGTTATACAGTGAAAGAGCCTTTGTATCATTGGTTTTTAGGGCAGCTAAGGTATCTGGTAATAAAATCCTATTTAGGATTTGGGTAGATTATCATTATTCTGTTTCCCTTTATCTTTGAACCTTTCCCCACCTTGTTTTGCACCTACTTTCGTAACCCATTGTTACCTCTCCCTCTCTGTCCTTCTGGTTTGCTATTAATAACAAAAGAACCCACCACAGTACCATTCCTTTGTTTTTTTTTTTTGTTGTTGTTGTTTTTTAATATTTATTTTAAAAATTTTATTTACTTTTTTAAAAATCCATTTTAAACCCCCGTCCCCCGGTTTTGCTGTTTTGTGTCCATTCACTGGACGATTCTCTGTGTCCGTTTCCTGCCCTCTCTTCTCAACCTTCTCCTCCTGTCTTCACCGGGATTAGATCCTGGGGACCTCCAATGTGGGAGAGAGGCATCCTCCCACCTGTGCCACCTCAGGTCCTGGTTTTCTGGCGTGTCTCGTCTTGGCTTTCCCTTGTGTCGCTCTCCTGTTACATCATCATCTTGCTGCATGGCTTGGCGGGGCCTGGCACACCCACGCGCGGGACCTGGGGGAGCATGTGCCTTCTATATTTTCTTTATTTTACCAGGAGGTCCCGGGGATTGAACCCAGGTCCCTCCATATGGGAGACGGACGCCCAACCATTTGAGCCACATCTGCACCCCCATTCCTTTGTTTTTGTTCACATGATAATTGTTGTAAGAGCTACTACTGGCCGAACAGCAATGATTTACCATGTACTTTGCATGTCTTTTCCTAATCTTTAGTAAAATCTCTATAAGGTAGGTATTACTATCACTGTTTTACAAAAGGGATGTAAGGGGCTGCATTCTATCACTTGCACCACACTGCATTAAATCATAACTTTATATTAAAGCCCTCTCATTCATTCATTTTTTTAATTTGTTCATTTATTTCTAGAGTACATTTATTTATACAGAACATCTTGAACACCTGTTATGTGCAAGTAATGTGCTTAAATATTGTGAGAAGTACAGAGATGGCTTATGCATCCTTGTCCTCAGGTAGTTTATAGGCTAAATGATGAACTTTTACCTGGGCATACACAACTAAAATGCAAGGTAGAAACTGTGAACTTCTTCAAGGTATCCCTGGAACCTCAAGACTTAAATGGTAACAATACAAAAATAAGCTCATTAAACATCTGTTAAATGAATTCATGAATTTGTTGAATGATTGAGTAACTGATATCAGAAGAGAAAAACAAATAAGAGTCTATGTAAATTCAGGATTGTTGAGATCATGAGAGGTTCCATAGAGACTGGCTTTTGAGCAAAACCTGAAGGGTATATCGAAATTTAGACTCCCAGAGGTGAGGGAAGGATATTGCAAGGTGAGCAAATTAAATGAGCAAAAGTGTAGAGATGGGTGTGAATGGGAAGTTGGTAAAAATTTAATGCACAAACGGAGGGGTAGCAGGGCAGCTGGAAATGTAGATTGAAGTCCCATGAGGAAGGACTTTGAAGGACTGGGTAGAGGATGCAGGCGATTCACTGAGCAGTTTTCATTTAACCAGAAAAAAAAAGTTTTGTTAGTTTTATATAGAACAAAGAAATAAAAGTCTCAATAGAAAACTCAGTATGATAATCTAAGCGATTTTGACAATAAAAAAGATGAGCTACTAGCAGTCTTTAAGTGTTGGAAATATTTAATATATGTTATATTTTTCAAACGCTTTCCCAGTTGAAACTTTACAAAACAAAATAAAACAAAGCAAAACTATCTCGAACTAGATAAGATCAAGATTGTTTTTCTTAACATCAAGTAAATTCTTATCTTGGGTAAGTATTTTATTGACTGTATTCTTTTGTCTGACTTATTTATCCAGTTCCAAAAAAAAAATTGATTTGGCATGGCCTAACACAAAATAAACCACAGTAGAAGTAGAAGAACATATTTTTTTTTGGTTATGATGTGGAGAAATTAGCTGGACTTCAAATCGAGCTAATAAAACTAGGTTCATATCTTGGAGCTCTTCTTATTAGCTGTGTGCTCTTGGATAAGTAGCTCGCTTTCTATTTCTTAGTTTCTACTAGTAAATGAGGATAGCAATACCTATCTTACATCGTTTTGTGAGGATTAACAATAATATACATAAAGTACATGTAGACAGTACTTAGAAAATAGTGACAATTTTCTCTTAATTCTGCCACGATATCTTGTTTTCCTGACAATACTTGTGATTTACCCAATTATAAAAGGAAGATGATAGACCTTTGCAAATCTGTCAGGTTGAGATAGCAGTATAATGTAATGGCTAAGAGGACGGCTCTGGTTCTCAACCCCAAATCAGAATATAAATTCCACAAGGGCAGGAGACTATGTCCTTCTGATTTACTGATGCATCCCAAGCACTTAAAGAGTATGTGACATGTAATAGGTGCTCAGCAAATAACACATGGACTGAATGGATATTTGGATTAAAATCTTGGCTCCACCACTAACTAGCTGTGTGACCTTGGGCAAATCACTTCACCTTCTTCTACCTTAGTTTCTTCATCTGTAAAATAGGTATAATAATTATATTTATTTCATAGGGTTGTTATGAAGGTTCAGTCAGATAATACCTGTGAACGAGCTCAGAACAGCACCTGGCACATAGTGAGTATGCTGTAAAAGAAGTTCTAAGATGGAAGGATGCTCAGCAATTAATGAGTCTTATTCTAAATCATACCAAGTGCGAGTAGATAAGGACATTCATGCCTCTGGGCTTAGAGAAGCGTCCCTCTCATTAAAGAACATGTTAAATGTCCCATCAAGCGCCTTCCTGAGCACTACACTGGGCAGATACCTTTCCCCACAATCTGGGGCCTCATGCCATTTTATGGGAAGGTGACCTTTGAGGAACATGTTTTGTAGGGAGAAATATGAGTCTTCCTCTACCAGGGAAAGGGGATAGAACCAGTGTTTATTGCATGGTAGGCTTTCATCCAAAATCCTAGCTATTTTCACGGACATGATCACATTTCATCTTTGCAGCCACTTTCTGAGTTAGTATTCTTTTCATGTCACAAAAGAGGAAGCAGAGGCACAGAGAAATTTGATCAAAGTCACCCAGGTCTAAGTGACTCTAGGAGGCATAGACTTTCCACCATATTTCACTAATGAGGCTATATATTCATTGACTCTACTCCAGCATTTCAAAGGGCTCTTGCTCTGGAACAATTGCAAATCTCCTTAGTTGGCAAATTGCAAATGGCAAATGGTGTTTATCTCCCAGGGAAAGAGAAGGATTTCCTACCTTCTCAGTTCAGGAATATATATTTCTTGTCTTTTTCAAGACATAAAAGAAACTTAGGATCAATAATGATACATCAAAATTTAAATCTCGGATCCATACTATAGTTTATTTTTAAAACCTCATAAGCATTTCTACAGTGTCATCATGAAGAAATAGCAGGTTTGAAATCATCAGGGATGTGATTGACATCTCCTACATGACTTAAAAGAAGTGACGAATTTGACTGCACTTTTTAAAAAAGTTGCCATTACTTACTTCTAGCCAGCCTAAGTGTGGTTTATGCCATTAGTAGATGCCCAAGGGGCCCTGGACACCATGGAATTTTTCTCTGGACCTTGTTACTCAGTGATTTCCTTAGAAGCAAGAAAAATGACACTTTATTATAAAGACTTCTTTCCCATGTATAATGAGAGACCCCTGTTAATTAATTGTCAAATGAGCAATAGCATGTTATATGTTCCAAAAGCAGATATTGGTGCTTTTCCAAAACTCTATAGTATAGCTGTCAAAGTGACTCTCACTCAATAGACTTGCAATATTAGAATCTCTCTGTTTTTCAACTGAAGAGTAATACCTGGTCCACCCACCACAAGGAGTTTGTGATCCACCTTGTAATCTGAAAGCATATATTTGTATTCTAATTGGGTCTTCATACAGAATTCTAACTGGAGGTATTTGGATAGCAGAGTAGAGCAGTCACTATGCAGAAAAGATTTCTGAGTCCCCAGAGGAAAAATATTACCTGCTAAGTGACTAACTGCTATAGAATAATTACTTAATCTTTTAATTGAGAGTTGTCCTAATTCCAGCCAATACACAATTTGGCAGTTGTTTTTCCTTAAGGATGTTAATTATAAGACACATGATAGTTCTATTTTATGAATTCATAAGTGGTCTCACAGAAAAACATTTAGCTGTTAATATCTAAAATCTTAGCTCTTGTTTGGCTTCTAAATTGATTAATCTACTCAGCACATTTACTTAATCAATTTCTCTCCTGCCTGACAGGCACTCTCATATTGATTATCAAGACGTGTTTGATCATCATGGGTGAATTTCTTATTTGCCTTTTGTCTTTATTTCTCCAGTTGAATAGCCACGGAACTGTGGCTCATTATGTTTTTTGATATCTCATGATAGCCATTAATAAACATTTCAAAGCAGAGATGTTTTAGCCAGTGTAAATATTTTTCAAATAATGTGGATTAAAGAGCAGCACATGGAGGAATTACCTATGTGTGGTTTCACAAGCGTGATTAAAATGTAAATAATTAAAAATTTTGTGATGGGCAAAGATTTGAATTTTGCTTATGACTTTTAAAATATTCAATGTATGTTCTAAATTAATAAGTGGAAAGTGAAGCATACTAGCATGTTTTATCATCATTATTTATATAGAAGAATATTTTTCCCCTAATAAATTGAGAAACATGACCATTTACCCTTGTTCCATTCCACCAGAAAACCCATTTTTATGGTATTTACTTAATCCAATTTGTGAAAATTTAAGATTTTTGTTTCAATAATAATTTTATGGAATTTTAATATTTAGTTATGTAATACTTTGTTTAATTTATTGGGAAATGGGGTTCATTTCCTAAAAGGTTTAAAAACTCAAATCAAGAAAGAAAAACCATAATTAATATGCCCTGGTATAATGAGGATATATTCCATGGAAATTTAGCCAATTATTTTAGGTCCGTAAGAATACATACTTGGTATAAAATGTTAGATGCTTGCTTCTTCAGTAAGCCAAATGATATGTTAAGACAACACAATTTTACTTAATCCATTGTCAACCAGAAGATGACTATAGTAAAGCTCAAGTCAATTCAGAAGATGAGAACTGTTAAACTCTATTCCAGCATAATATCAAGGATGGAAGAATGGAAACTGCTGTAGTAGCCTAACTTTCTTCAGATGTCTTAAGCTCTTTGCTCATGCACTAGGAAGTTTGTGGAATGGAGAATGATTAAGTCCTAATGTCTGCCCTTAGTACACTAGCAATGTTGAGGATAAATGAGTCCATCACACAAATAATCTAGCAACAATATAATTCTGTAATATAGCATTTTAAATCTAGATAAAATAGTAATAGTATAATACTATATAATATAGTATTCCTTTTAAATCTAAACAAAGATAACCCCAATTGTGAAAAGCGCTCAGTGTGGGCAGAAATCATATTTAGTAGGGCGATGATGAAAGAGTCTTGAAGACTTTGTCACTGAAGTGTTTCAAAAGGCTGTGCGAGGGCACTTTTTCAGTTTAGAGGGAATGGGAGAAGAGACAGGCTGGAACATAAGACAAAATATTTTGATAACAGTTTAAAAGAAACAACTGAAAGCAAAACCAGTTTGGCAGGAGTATAAGTGTATGAAATGAATTGATGTGTTTAGGTGGAGAAGTAGATTGGGGTTATATTATGGAGGGGCTTGTATGTCAGCCTAAATCATTTGACATGTTTTAATAGGCAACAAGCCATTGAAAACTTCTGGGTAGAATAATGACAGTAAGAAATGTACACTTGGAAGCTTATTCTGGTTTTGGTGTCTAGGATGGCAGGAAAAAAAAGGAGATTGGAGGGCTACTGACTGGCCGCTGCAGTGGTCCTGGTTTGCAGTGAAGACCTAAGTTACACTGTTGACAATGAGAGAAGAAAGGAGAGGCATATCTTAGCAGCAAGGAGGTATTAGGGTACAGATGTCCTGGTAACTGAGAGAGTGTGCGGAGCAGAGAATTAGAGCAATCAGAGATTGTTCCAAGCTTTCAAGGCTGAATCACAGTGGAAGAATGGTTGTGTGATTTTTCAATATAAGGGAGTCAGCAGGAGAAACCAGTTTGGGAGATAGGATGAAAAGTTTGATTTGGGTTATTGTATTATGCTAGACTGGAGCTTAAAATCACAAGGACTAATTTATTCTTCTCACTCCATGTTCAGAACAGATCAGGCCCCTCTCCTCTATGAAGTTGCTCAGGGGCCCAGCCTGATGGAGGCCTCCCCATCAGGAATAGCAGGCTACTGCACCAGAGGAAAGAGAACGATTGATAATTTGCACATATGCTTTCATACTGAATCAGTCTGGAAGGGATTTATATCCTGTGGCAGTTTGAGATTATTTTATGAATCCCCAAAAAGAGAAAGATTATGTTTGTAAACAAATCTATTTCTGTGGGTGTGATACCCTTTGATTGCATTAAATTCAGTTGAGGGGCCTTTGATTAGATTACTTGTTAAGATTGCTGTAGGGCTTTTTATTGGACCATGGTCAGTGAGGCATGACTCAGGTTGAGTCCCTGCCCCTTGCTGGGTCTGATAAAAACGGACTCACACTGATGGACAAAGAGGAAAAAGGAAACTGCCATGTGAGAGACTCCAGTTTTGGCCACAGCTGAGCTGCAAGGACAGAAGTCCTAAGGGACAAGCCCTATACCAGGAGAGAGAGGACTGCAGGATTGCTTAACCATGAAGCCCCAAGAGGCTGGGCCCACGAAGCAGCAAAGGAAGAGACAGTGAGCCCAGAGGGGAAGGCTGAAACCTGGGCAGAGATCTGCAGCCATTTTGTTTTACCACATGTCAACCCACTGAGATCAACAGTAGGTGACTTTGTGAGAAAGCATCTCTGATGGTGCCTCAATTGGGCATTTTAAGGCCTTGGAACTGTAAGCTTTTACCCCAAATAAATACCCTTTATAAAAGCCAACACATTTTTGGTACTTTGTATCGACAGCCATGTGGCAAACTAAAACACATTCCTTCTGCTCATACTTCATTGCCCAGAACTAGCTACATGGCAATGGGGACTGAAAACTATGATCTCTTATGTCAGGAAGGAGAAGATATGGGTCAACACTAATAATGTCTACCACAAATACACTGACTATAAGTAAGAAGAATCTTTCCATGGCTTTGCCTAGTGTGTATGTGGCAGGGAGAAGAATGTGTAGGAAAAGAATACTTTTTCCTACTTTATATGAAAACCTCCATCCAGTACTCAGGTTCTGCATTAGCCAAAGGAGTTTTGGACTTACAGTACTATTAACCAAAAGTTATTCTTTAATCTAAGCATAATATGCCTGATAATTCAGGATTCAGAGAAGCAAGAGACTCATGCATAATGTCCTCTTACAAAGCCCAAAAGGATTTCCAGAAGTTTTAAATGTGGTATTACTAAACAAATTCTTAGTTCTGACTCTGTTTCAAAGCATAGAAGCTAGAGGAATCATTTGTATTTCTAAATTTTCAATAAAATGTAGTCTGTAGTACATGTATGCACTATTTGGAAGCTTAACTCAATGATACCTGTGACTTACGCACCACAGGCACAATGGAAAGGTCGGGATAAATATTAGTCACCAAAATCTTACTGTTGGTACCTCCAATTACATTGATCCATTTATATTCATCATTATTTTCACAAGGTAAGATGAGAAACGAGGGAAAGTATTTGGAAGTTCCATGGCAGTAAGGTTTTCCTTTAATGGTACCTTTTTCAATTTGAAAAGTTGAACTTGAGTCCAATTTGAAAGAAGGCCAACAGTTGAACTTTACAAATTGGAATTTATACACTTATTTATTTCAATGTGCAATTTATGACATAAAATTCATGATACATATCTTCTCCCATCTCTATACACTCATTGAAAAAAACAACTCTATAATTTGGTAATCAAATTTATAGATTCATAAGGGGAAATTTTAATGTAGAAATCAAGTTAATGAGACAGATTCTCACTGAGATTGAGATGCTGCTTCTTTTCTCTACTCTTTAAAAAATGTAAATTGAGTGACTTTAGAAATGGCATAATGCAGCATGATAACAGTTTATAAGAATTAATGCTACTTTCAAGATGTCCAACTCAGCATAAGGGAAGAGCTGATACCTTGTAAGAATCTGACAAGACATTTGCATTTGATGTCTGGTACACAGCTCTCTTCAGTAAAAACAAAAAACACAAAAACAAACAAACCCCAAAATGCATTACACACATGTAACCTCTGCCGGAAATGTCCAATTAGTTTAACACGGAGAATAAGTTGCCATACAGTACATAGCTTCCACAAGTCAGTGGAATTTTAAATGAAGGCAGGAATAATATAGGGACATAAGCTGCTTTTGCAATACTTTTCATCAGAAGTTGAGTGAGGTTTGCTGAAAGCCACTTAAACAGAATAAAAGGACATATGCATTTAATGAAAGATCACTGAGGATAATACACAATAAGATCTTCATGGGCACAAATTGCCTTTATATTTTTAAATAACCACTTAGTACCAGCAGGACAACAAAAAATATAATTTTTAAAACATTTTGACTGAGTCCAGAGCAGGATTTTCTTTCTTTCTTTTTAAAACAGCATCATTTCATTTCAGAGGTCTGGCGCACAAAGGCCTTGCTGGCTTTCTGATGCTCAGCTTTACCTTCACTATTAGCTGTTTACAATTTACCAAGTTTCAAACTACCGTTTCCTCTTTCATTCTCATACTCAGGTCATAGAAATAGAGGCAGAAGAAACAACTTTTTTTTTTTATATTTTTAAAATAAAATTACAGCAAGTACGTTGCCTTTTTGTTTTAGGACTTTAATTAGTATTCAATTCAGAACAATCCTTGACATGTACATATGTACTGGTAAGTGAAACAAGGAACACACACACTCATAATTCACACTAGAAATTTAAAAGGCACTGTTAACCCCGGAGCTCACTAGATTGTTTATACTTAAAGCAATGAGACTGCAGAGGTAAGTTGATCCTAAAAGGGTAAGTAATTCAGTGGTTCTTTGTTTAAAACATCAGCTGTATTCCTCTTGCCATATGTGTTGGATCCCACGTTGGTAGGTGGGAGAATGGCACCAAGGTTGTTACTGGATCGAACTAAAAAATTAGCCAGGCGTTGCGTCACACAAGTGGCAGTGTTGCATTTCCGTTTTTCCACCTGATGACTGGTGACATCAAACAAACGTGAAAGATTAGAGACTTGGAATCTGGATTGGATCCAGCTATGTGAAACCAAATATTTCTTTCATATTGATAAAAACTAAAGGAACCATTTTCAGAGTAACTAAATGTTTTGATATGCAAATATCTAGTTGATTGACAGATTTTTTTGACACTTTGAAGATGCAGTGGAATCAATTTTTGACTAGGAAATTATATAATCCATACCCCAATTAACATCAATTTTGCATTTCTCAGTATGATTTTTTTCCCTTTGGAGATTCAGATTAAGTCCCAGATAAGGGAAAAAAAGTGCCTTTGTTTTATATTATTTAAAACCCTACTGATGCATTTATTTCCCCTTATGTGAAATGGATACAGAATGTAACATTTATCGGTAACCTGGAATATGTGGGAAAATTTTTTTTAATAAATTCATTTCCAACAAGAACTAAGCAGCGTTAGTTAAGTTTTGTTAAGCTGTCTGAGATCATTGAAGCAGGGTGTTAAGAGAGAAGTATCATGAATTATAAAATCTCAAAGGGACTCAAATTCATCACCTGTTAGGGTCCTCTGACTATGGTAGTTCTAGTGCTCCCAGCGTAAACACAGGAGCATTACCATTTTCCTGCCACCTACTTGTTTCCTAACCTTTTAGCAAGTTTTATGACAGGACCAGGTTAAAAGTTTAAAGCCAAAGACCTTTTATGTCGGTGGCATTAATATTCACATTCTTTCAGCTATCTGGAACAATTGCATAATAATGTTTTAGATAAGTCAGAAATTATGACCATGATTAAATGGTTCATTTTAACTTTAACTTCTGTTTACAGAATTTATTTGTATCAACTCTATATTTTTGTATCGCTTCTTATTTCAGCGTGCTTTAAAAATGGTATTGGTAAATTGTTTCATCATTGCTGATTATTAGGAAAGCTAGGCAAATGTTTTAGTTTTCAGTGCCATAGAAATCAAAATATTGGTGAAACTGAAAGTATAAAACAGAAAACAATCAAAACTCAATGTCCATACACCAGTGGAGACAGAGAATTTGGAGCAAAGTGTGGATTTTCTCACAGTGCGTTTACTTCATTTTCTGTATCTCTGTGTAGAGATAGCCTAAGAGTAAACATTTTGAAGTTTCAACTGAAATGGCTTTACTTTCCGATTTCCTCCCAAATACAGAAAATTCTTTTTACAGCATCAGGTAACTATTGAGTTTAGTTGTATGCTGACAGGCCAATTGTTCAGGCAAAGGAATCCCACTTTGGGACCTAATTACCTGGTCTGTATAACAATCTTAATTCAAACTGTCTATTCAGTTACTTATTTCTCTTTGCATGTGCAGTAAGCATGGCCATTGTGTATTTTGAAAGAATGATTTAATGCTTTTAAGGGTTGATCCAGTAACTTCATACATTGGACATTAAATTCTAAAAGACAATAAACTTTTTTCTGAAAAACAGCAGGGATTGGAATTTGACCCAAACACTTCAAGCTAATAAATTTAAAGCAATAAAGGAAAGTATGGATCAAATTGGGAAAGTTCAAAAAGATATCTGTCCCAAGATAAATTTGGTAAACACCTACAGCAGTGTGTAAAATACTCGATATGCTAAATATTTGAGAGATAATTTGAGTTGGTCTCACTGTCAGTAATTCTTAAGAGGTTTTAGAAGTATTCTAATTAAAATATCTTATTTGAATTAGTTAGAAGGACCATGATCCTACTTAAAAGAAATATTTACAGCTTTCAGGTTTGTTGTTTTTCAAGTTGTGAAACTGCTTTCCCACACAAGTTTTTTATCTACACATCCTTATATAGCGTGTTTAAGACTCTATTCAAAACAATCATTAGGATGCAAAAAGGATGCTGAAATGGCTAGCCAAATGCATGACACCCCTGCCTTCTAGTGTCTTTCCACACTGATCAGACAAGGCCTGCCTGTCTGCTAGTAACTAACACTAGTTTTAAAGCTGTTGAGCACTTGGAAGCACATTCATGGAAATTGTTGACTTTACGAGACTAAAACAGGGATGGCTATTGGCCAAACTAGAACTCTTGTGTCTCTTCAGAAACATGTCTGTTTCAAGGGTGTTTTAAAATGGCCTAGGTTGTCCCTGCTCTTAATCAACAACACATGTGGAGGTCCAATTAGTGGCTATGGCTTGGCCCCTATGTAATTAGATTTTTGACTACTCTCAGTTTATGTGCCAAGCAGGTATTTACAGCCTAGTGTAAAGTAATTGGTGGGCAAGTATGTGATCCTTCTGCTTCAGTTATGCATATAGATAATATGGCTATTTTTGGGTATAGCTTGTAAAGTCAGTTTGTTACCTCTTAAACCCATCTAAAATATGTATAAAAGTTAGAAAAATCTCAAATGAGATGATTGATTTCCTAAGAAAAATGATATTGAATAAATCCACATTGGCTTTAATTTTTTTTAAGGTTTAAAATTTGAGACATTTTCTACATATGTTTTCACAGCTTTCTATGAGATTTGTCGACTATTATTACATGGTTGAACAGCTGAGGGTGATAAATCCTCCCCCTTTAAAAAATTACCAAAGACACTCATTTCAGTAAACATGTTATAAAGCAATTTTTAGTATGATTTAGAATTATTTCTAACAATTCAAAGTAAGAGATTGTATGACTAGCATGAAAATAATTTGATAATAAGTAATGTTATGTACTATCCTATTTCTGAGTGAAAATCGCCTCATAATTAGCAAACATCTGTAAAGACATATTGGCTAAAGGGGCTTAGTAAATGTCTATATCTAATGAAAGAAAAGATTTAAGATATAGACAGAAATACTAGGTAATACTGATAATTTTCCTGTCATCACTCAATTGTTCTGCTAATTTATCAGAAATTTCATGTCAGTTTTAAAGTTATTTTTATCCATGAAAAGGCCAATTGAATGTTACATTCAGTTCCAGGAAGAACATCCTGTAAACTAGCTAAGCCTTGAAATGACAAAATCTTTTGATGATTCCTGTTATTTATTATATGTAGGTGCTGTAACAATCGTTGCATATAGACACAGATTTCCACCCCAACAAAAAGCATCGTGCGGGAAAATAAAGACAAGATGCAGATAATTCTTATGAGAAGAGTTCTAATGTGAAATACAGCAAACTCTTCAAAAGTAAACTGAATTCTCCTTGGTCTTAAAGAGTGTATAAATTCAGTTCCATGATTTTAGGTACAAACTAATCCTCATTATGCTACTTACGACATATGCATGGAATTGGACTTAAGAATCTTTGAAATAAATGGAGAATTAAAATTTAAAGACATGCCATTTGAAAGTGGTAATTACTGCTAACATTTTCACCTGATATAGTTTTAAATGTTTTTAAAATTACCGTTTAAAATATGCCTTCTTAGTAAAATCAGATGCATATGCAACTGAAGTACAATATTTTTAAGAGGTATTAATTTACATTTAAAGCTCTCAGAAGTAATCTCATGGAGGTTAATTTTTTATAATTCTGTTTTATTTACACAACAGCTGGCAATGTAGAATGCATTCCCTAATAGAAAATAGCTTTTTAACTAGTTGTTCTAAGTTTAACTTCTTAAAAACTTTAATTTCATCCCAGCTTATTTCTATATATTTCAATTTCCAGGAGATGCAAAAGCTTTGGATATTGTCAGACTTCTGTGAGAAAAAGACTTATGTATATATACAGTACAATTTCACCTGATATAAAATATATGCTTTACTTAAGTGTTTCCCAGTTTGCTTTAGAATGAGGTTAATGTAGTAGAAATTACTACCTTTTTCCTGCTTCTTGTTCTGGCTTTACCTATATAAATTCCAACAGCATATTTCTTGACAAAACTGGAACTATCCATTCCTGTCTGTCAGAAATGCTGTCAGAGAGATTCATCAGGTACTGGTATTAATCTTTAAAGAACATGGAATTCAAGGAACAATTGAGCAATTTAAGGTATTGTTCTAAAGCATGATTTAGTCAGGAATATAATGGCATAAGGGCTGTTAGTTATGTAGCAGTATTTGATTTTACTTTTCCCAAGCTTTATAGAAGAAACATTTAAAAGTTACTAACCTTTCAATGGGTGTAGCTTTCAGATGGTTTAATGCAACAGAGAGCACAATGAGAACTACTGGCAGCTTTAGAGTACACATTGCCTCTCAAATTTTCTGAAAAGAATAATCCAGCGTTGAAATTAATAATTTCCATAGCTTTGACTTGAAAAAAATTTAAACTAGAGCCTAATTTTTAAAAAGGCAAAACTTTTAAAGCATAGTTTACAAGGATAATAATTTCCATCACTACAGTCCCTTAATACTGTGCAAGCAATTTCCAAATATTTTCAAATTTTTTACTTTCCCGATTTCCTTCTCCAAACAGTCTGCAAAACTGATATTACCCCTTAGCCTTTATTTGAAATAAACCATATATTTAATACCAATTCTGCCCTTACCTGAATAAATAATACTTTCTCAGAAAAAGGAAATTCTTTACCTTTTAATGTTTCAGTGTCAGCAATATCAGAAAATGCTTTTGATAGCAAGAAAGCTTCAAGAAAAAAACCCCCAAGCTTGCATCTACTGGAGTATTTACCCACCCACTGGCTAACTAGTAATTCAGCTCTTATATACCCTTCACACCTTTCTCAGCTCTGACATCAGGCAGCTCAGAGATTCTGTCATTAATTTCCATCCCTATAGAGAGAAAGTGCCTTGTAGACAGCAGAAGCAGATGGGACAGTGTTATGTGGACACACAGTAAATATTAACGCAGCAGATACAGAGTGTCCTTATGCGGTTAATGGAGTGTCATACACAGCAAAAGTTTGAATTTGCCATCTTTGTAAAATACCGAAATAAGCTTTCAAGGATTAAATGAAGTATGGTCTAGTAAGGAATTGATTAAAAAAAAAAAAGAAGTGATTAAATGTGTTTATATGGAAAGAGTGAAATCAGGGACATTGAGGAAATATAATTAAATCCAAATGAACCCTATGGCATAATCCCATAAACATTTACAAGTAGGTAGAGATATAAGTGCAAGGTGTATAAACAAAGAACATAAAGAGAAATAAAATCTATTTTAAATGATGTGTTTGTGTGTATATAAAGGCATAAGAAGAATAGTTTTCTGACCACAAATTCATTGTCAGTATTTAAAATCAGACACATAACTATATGCAGTCTAACAGTTTTTTGCTGACTTTTCCCATTAATTATTGCACAGAAATATCACAGTTATTTTGAAGGAACACATTTTTTTTTCCTTTGGCTTCCTGAGAAAATTATGAATGGGTTGACTCAGAAAAGTACTGTCTAGTTAGCCTTTTAAAATAATTTGTTTGAATGTTATCTAAATTGTTATTTATTTTCTTATATTTCTAAATTATACATATTCTAAACTATAACATCCTTAATATCATATTAGCCAACTAAAATAAATCCCAATTATTGGTAAAATTGCATATCTGTGTAATCTGCAAAAGCTGGAAATTCTCAAAGTAAAAAAAGGCTAAATTCACTAATTTCATCTATTTCCTTAAAATGCAGTAACATAGATTGAGTGTATTTAGTAAAGATTTCAGGAAGGAAAGAAACCACATTTTTCCAATCCTTGTTTTAATTATTTAATGATTCTGCAATATGACTTTCTGTGAAATTTACTGATATTTGGAAGGAAAGGAGTCATAAAATCAAAGGACTGGAAAGATAACAGTGTCTTATAAGAAGATAATTAATAGTTATAATAAGGTGTATACAATGATTTTGGAAATAATACAAAAGAGGCCAAGAGGTGTTAAATAACTTGTCCAAAATCCCATTTGTAGTCAGTGCCAAAAGTGGACTAAAACCCAGCTTTTCTGACTCATCGTCGAGTGTTCATTTAGACCAAAATGCCTGTCTCTAATCCACATATTCATTTATTTTCATGACTTTTTTTGTTCCCTCTGAGCTGTTAAGGGCGGGTGCCAAAGATAACATTCAAAAATTGAGACTCCCTCACCCTCTGGGAAGTTAATGTTATAAAGAAAATGTTTTATCTAAGAAAGGAACATGAGAACCTGACAATTTTTAAGGATGACCATATGCCAGGTACAGTTGTTTAACGAAATGAAATACCTCACTTCATCTTCACACCTCTGAGGTGGGTATCATTTGCCCCAAATGAGAGATGATGAAACAGATTCAGAGAAGATATGATGACTTACTTAAGGTTACACAGCTGCTCAAGGGCAGGGCGAAATGCAAATTCTCATTTGTCTGTCCCAAAATGTTTGTTCTCTTTTCTATAAGGGATTCCTGTCTCCAAATATCGAATTGTTAATAGCTTCCTTTAAATTTTTTATCTCACTATAACACTTTGAATCATTGTCAGAGCCAGACATGGTCTCGTGTTGGCTTCTGTAATGTCTAAGTCAATATCTGTCCTAATCTCAAATAGGGGCAGGTTCTCAAATGCTTCTTACTTATACTAATGAAAGTGAAAGTGTTATGTGGTGATTAATATTCTCTACACAACAACTCCATTACTGGGTTTTGAGCTCCTTCCCGAAGAACACACGTCACTTATCAGTTGTCTTTATTTCCCCTCTACCCTTGCTGGTGAAAGTATGAATTAGGCACTGACAGCTTTGGGATCACCTGGGAGCTTGTTAGAAATGCACAATCTCAGGTCCCACACCAGAGCTATTGATCCAGAATCTGCATTTTAGCAAGGTCCCCAGGCAAGAGTATGTACTGTAAAGTTTGAGAAAAACTGTCTTGTAGTACATTGCACTTATTCTTTGATTCATTGATTCTTTATTGAGTACCTACTCAGTGACAGGGGTTGTTCTAGGTACTGACGATATGACAGAGAACAGAGCAAAGCTCCCATTTTTCACGCAGCTAAAAGTGTCTGTGGAGGAAACAAAGGCTAACCAACCAAACAAATAAATATGTAATTGCAAATGGTAAATGCTGTGGAGAAAAATAATATGGTGGTGAGATAAAGAAAAACAGTGACAATTAAGTTGAATTCTAAAACCTGAGAGTTAACCAAGGCCAGAGTGATGGTGAAGTGTTTGAGACCAATGAAACATATATATATCCAATACAGATTTAATATACAGAATATATAAAGAAATCCTACAATTCAAAAATTAAAAGACAGACAATTAAAAATTGAGCAAAGGACTTGATTAGGCATTTCTCCAAAGAAGATATACAAGTAGCCAAAAAGTACATGAAAAAATGCTCACCATCATTAGCTATTAAGGAAATCCCAAATCAATTTTAGTTCTGCCCACCAGA
The DNA here is from genome assembly GCA_026826555.1 of Tolypeutes matacus. Taxonomy (NCBI): domain Eukaryota; kingdom Metazoa; phylum Chordata; class Mammalia; order Cingulata; family Chlamyphoridae; genus Tolypeutes; species Tolypeutes matacus. The sequence goes on along the minus strand of JAKSZT010054549.1, from coordinate 3,590,748 downwards.
GCTTGAGTAACTAAAATAAATCTTCCTTGTTCGCTTTCCATCTTGAGATATTTGAAATCAATGGCCACGTATATTCCAGAGCCGTGCCCCCTTTTTTCCCCAAGCTAAATGTTCTTCTTTTCTTCAATCATGTCTCACCTGACATAACTCCCAGATTCTCCATCATTTTGGCTTATTCCGCCTGAGCAAGCTCCATTTTGTCCCCCATATTTGTGTAGATTTTTTTTGGACTGTATATGTAAGAAAACATTTTCTCCCTATGAAATTTCATGTTAGCTTTTTTTTTTTTTTTTTTAAGGAGGTACTGGGAAATAAACCCAGGACCTCGTACATGGGAAGCAGGCACTGAACACTGAGCTATGCCCACCCCACCTGTCATCTTAGCTTTGACCTTTTTCTTCTAGCTGACTGAAATCTTTTTGAATATTGTTTCTGCCATTCAATCTATTAGCTTGCTTTTTTTTTTTTTTATTTATTTTTTTTTTTTTTTTGCCATTTTAGAATGTTAAAAAGATGTTCTGCTTGAACAAAGCCCTGAGATGAACCATTAAAGACCTTCCCCCAGGTTGCCGTTGAATTAATCACATCTTTTGCATGTTCAGATAACTCTATTTCTTTCTTTTTTTTTTTTTAAGAGGATATCAAATTGTTTATTGATTACACATGATATGGATGACACAAATCTTCATTTCCCATCTATAACTTCATCTGTTACCATTATTCAATTTAGATATATTGCATAGGATATGCCAACAATCATTTTCATAACCAAATAAAATTCCATAATTTTGCTTGGGTGACCTTTTAATGATTAACTCCAGGTCACAACATAGTAACTGTCAGTTCAACTATACCAAGGTTTCTGAAGGTGACAATATCTTCTCTGCCCACAAGCATTCTTCTAAGATTGTCAATGAATTTTGAATGGATAAGTATATTTCTTTTTAACATCCAACAAGCAATTCTAATTATATATTACAAGGACAGCAAATTTTTTTTCCTTCCATCAAAATGCTTATGACATTCTCTGAATTTACCAGTTGATTAACCTATCTCAAAATAAAATGACAAGACTTTTCCTTACAGAAGATATACTGCCTCCTTTTAAGAAAAATACATTAAAATGATAAATATTATATAAACCACCATAAAAGAATAAGAAAATACAGTTAGGAAAATAGAATACAATAGACATTCATCCTATAAGTCAACTCAGAAATAGTCACAATCTATATTGTAGTATATATTCTTCTCAACTTCATTTGATTCATATTTATGTTTGTATATATATGTGATAATTTTTAAATATATGTGTGTATGTGTATATATACGTATGTTTTTTGTTACATGAATGGGATCTCACTGTGCATACTACTTTGCTATCTCCTTTTAAAATTTTCGTTTGGTGCTGTATTAGGAAAATATTTCTATTTCATTAAATAGTAATCTACCTTGCTATTTTTAGTGTTTACTCTTTTGTATAGCTGTACTTATACCATAATTTAAATAATCATTCTTATTATTTAATATTTAGGTCATTTCCACTTTTTAATATTTGAAAAAAGTATGATAATTATCTTTATAGAAAAGACTTTGCATACTTTTAAGATTACTTTCTTTTGTATTAAAAAAAAAACATCCCATGTTCCTATGGTTATCTCCCTCTATTGATTTGTATTGTATATATTTGTGGTTCTCTCTGTTTGTTTTCTTAATTTGATTAGCTAGTGATTGTCTAGTTTATTGCTTTCTTTTTCAAAAAAATAGCTTCATTTATTCATTCATTCATTCAACTGTTTTCTATACAATTTCTGCTTTTATTTTTATTAATCTCTTCTTTCTTCTTTCCTTTGGCTTATTTTGCTGCTCTTTTGTTAAAATAACTTTTTAAGCTAGTTTTTATCATATATGTTCTTTTTATTCTTTCCTTTTTATTGAAATAAGTATTTAAGGATTTAAATTTTCTTGTGAATACTGTTTAGCTGAATCCTATGATTTATAATATACAATGTTTTCATTATAGTTATTTTATAGGAATTCTATAATCTTTATTTTTTCCTCTTCTTTAACTTGATCTTTTTCAGTGGAGGAACTTCTTTTCATTGTTTTGTGGACAAACAATGTTTTCTGTATTATTTCTACTTTAGATTTTATTGAGTTTTCTTTGTGGCCTAACATATGATCAGTTTTAGTAAAGGTTCCATGGGCATTTGAAAAGAAGGGATATTCTCTATTTTAGGTACAGAAGTTCGATATCTATCCCTAAGATACACTTCAATGAAAATGTTATTTAAGTCTTCTAAATTATTTTTTTATGTTTTTCATCTTGCTGTGTCTTGGACTAAGAGGAGAATTAAAGCTCCTATTACTTCAGTATGTCTGCCTACATGTCTATGTATCTCCTGCATTTTTTGCTTTAAGAAAGTTGCTTTACTCTCATTGGGTGCATAGAAATGTATAATTGCTTTATCTTCACTATGAATTTTTCCCTTTAGTACCTTTAAAGCACCTTCTATGACTCTTTTAATGCTTTTTGCTCTGATTTTTACCTTGTCAGATAATAGAATCCTGACCACAGTTTACTTTTTGTTTTTGCATATGCCAAGTATATCATTGCCCATTCTTTTATTTTTTGCCGTTCTGAATAACTTTTATTTTGTGTGTCCCTTATATACAGCATAGAGTTGAGATTTGCTCTATGAGTCAATTTGAAAAACTCTTTTATTTATTTTTTATTTTTTTAAAGATACTTAGATTATACAAATGCCACATAAAAAAATAGGGGATTCCCATATGCTCTGTTCCCCATACCTCCCACATTTTCCCACATTAACAACATCCTTCATTAGTGAGGTACAGTCATTGCAATAGATGAATACATTTTAGAGCATTGCCACTAAGCGTGGATTAAAGTTTACATTGTTGCTTACACTCTCTCCCACCCAATTCTGTAGGTTTTGGCAAGATTCATTTATTTAAAAGTTTATTTATTTATTCCCCCCACCCCACCCCTGTTGTTTTGCGCTCACTTGTCTGCTCTCTGTGTGTTCTTCTGTGTCTGCTGTCTTCTCTTTAGGCGGCACTGGGAACTAATCCTAGGACCTTCTGGAGTGGGAGAGAAGCGCTCAACCTCTTGCACCACCTCAGCTCCCTGGTCTGCTGCGTCTCTTATTGTCTCTCCTCTGTGTCTCTTTTTGTTGCATCATCTTGCTGCACAAGCTCTCCACGCGGGCCAGCACTCCTACATGAGCCAGGACTCTGCACAGGCCAACACTCCATGTGGGCCAGCTCTCTGCTGGGGCCAGCTCAACACACGGACCAGCTTGCCTTTCACCAAGAGGCCCCGGGAATTGAACCCTGGACCTCCTTTATAGTAGATGGGAGCCCAATCGCTTGAGCCACATCTGTTTCCCTATCAAGATTTATAATGGCCTGTATCTGTCATTTCAGTGTCATTCAGGACAATTCCCAAGTCCCAAACATGCCCCTGTATTACACCTGTTTTTCCCTTTCCCTGCCCTCAGAACCTCCAGTGGTCACTGTCTCCTCCACATCAATGATATAGTTTCTTCCATTGCTAGAGTCACAATAAGTATAGTAGAATTCCAGTAAGTCTACTGTAATCCATAGTTTATTCCCCAGTCCTGAGGATTCTGGGATGGTGATGTCCACTACACATCTAATTGAGAGGGGGCTGTGATCCCATAGGGCCGATGGATGGGACTTTCTTGCTTGCAGTTGTAGATTCTCTCGGTTCCTTGGTATGGTAGTTGTCCATCATCACCTCCAATTTAGTTGTCCTGGGCGAGACCAATGAACTGGAGGGTAGGTGTTGCAACTCCATCGAGGCTCACAGCTCAGCTGGGACATGGACAGCCCAAAGATTTGGACATACACCTACCAAACTCTAGTACTAATTATAGGTTCAAAGAGAAGGACAGAACAGCCAGGTGTAGGGAAACCACAACTGAGTCCAACTCTGTCATTCCAGAGAGCATACATTCCAAAGTAGGGCCCACTGGCAAGGCATCAATCTCCTGAGCTATCTGCCCTGGATGTCTCCAGAGCCCTCAGGAGCCCCGCTATTTGGGGTAGTATCTACTTTGGCAGTCAAAGAGGTCCTCCTGAGATGAATGACCTCCCAACTTACTTTGAATTCTTTTAGCTGTATAAATTCCTTTGTCTTTACCTTTTCTCCCTTTTGGTCAAGGTCTTTTTCCAGTTGCGTTGCTATTTGGTCCTTGGTAGTACTCCCTTGTGCCAGGGAGGCTCATCCTCAGGAGTCATGTCTCACGCTGTGGGGAAGGTAATGTATTTATATGTAGAGTTCGGCTTAGAGAGAGGCCACATTGGAGCAACAAGGAGGCTCCCAGGAGCAAACTCTTAGGCACCCTATAATACTAGGCTAAGTTTCAATTTCAAGAGTAAAGCTTCATAAGCACAGTCATTAATATCAAGGGTCTGTGAATGGGCCATCCTTCCTCACTAGTTATTGCCCCGGTACTCAGGGGATTCTTGCTGATCCATTAGAGAATGTGGCAGAGCTTCCCAGGATGGGAAACTTATAATCCTTTGGTTATTGTGTGACTCTCCACCCACTGTGACAATGCCCCATGAACATTTGAACACATTTATATGCCTTATATGTATGCCCAGGTGAGCTTCCTCCCATGTATCCCCCCCCACTTACACCCTACACCAATGATCCGCCCCAGTTGTAGCCCTTCTGAGATCCAAAACGTCTTCAAAAATGAAGCCAATAAAACAGCCAAGTAAAATTGATAAGAAAATGAAATAATAATGATAGTTTTAAAAATACAAAATAAGATACAAAAAATTTTTTAAAAATAAAAATTTGAGATAATAAAAAAATAATGAAAAAATATTAAAAAAATTTTTTTGGCATTTTGCCTTTCATCACTATAAGATATGTCCTATATGTACAGTGACATTTTCTTCCATTTATTCCCCCAATGTCTTAATTTTTTTTTTTCATTTTGTTCACAAAGAAGTTATTGGTTACTGAAAAGTCACATACTGAATACAGGGGACGGCCATATACCCAACATCCTTCCTCTTTTCCCCCTTCTCCTATTAATAACATTTTATATGTGGATGGTATGTTTGTTACAACTGGTATACAAATATTGAAGCATAACTACCAACAATGGTAAATAATTTACATTATGGTTTACATTTTGGACCATATACTTTTATAAACATTGATGCAATTCAACATGGCCTGTATCCATCATAGCAAGACCATGTGGAACACTTCCATCTTCCCCAAAATGCCCCCTGTTCCATCTATTCTATTCCTCCCTCCCCC